>VNKC01002294.1:0-49011 GCA_008042775.1 Drosophila pectinifera
CTATTTATTTATATATTATTTTTTCATATATATATTTATTAGTATTTTTGTTAATTTATCTATATATTTATTCATTTATATATTTATTTATTTATATATTAATTCATTTATATATTTATTCATTTGTACATTTATTCATTTATATATTAATTCATTTATATATTAATTCATTTATATATTAATTCATTTATACAATTATTTATTTATATATATTTTTATTTATATATCTATTATATTTTTATATTTATTTATGAGTATTTCTGCCTGTGGACTTGCCTGCATTTTGTGGGCAACGTCCGACTCGAACTCGGAGCTCTGCGACGTTGCCACTCAAGTGCCAAGTGACAAAGGGCAATCACTGGGGACCGCTGCGATGCCAGGACCTGACCTCTGACTCCTCACTCCTGCTGCCTCCACTGTCACTTCCGCTTCCGGTTCGGCGCCAGCCCTTTGCCTTCCCTTCGAGTTAATTACGCCAAAGTATTCAAAATTGCATTCTTTTTTCGGTGTCTGGCCCATTCTAATTTATTTAATTAATTTAAGTCAAGCTGAAGGCGAGGGTTGGGGCATTTTTTAATGACAAGTTAAATAAATTTCGTTGATGTTTGTTTGCTTGTCTCTCTCTTGTCCCTCCGAAAAGTGTCCCCTGACCAAGTTTAATTATTTATTTTCCAGTCCCAGTACCGTCCTCTGCCTTTGTGGTCATCTTCTAATGGTTTTTTTCACTTCGGTGGGGTTTGTGTGCCACCAAAAATGATCTCCCTTTTTTATATATATATATTATTTTTTGCTGGCAAATTTCGCAAATTAAAAGTTTCCACTTGGAGGGAGAAAAAAGGCAAAAAAAACTTCGATGAGGCAACCCTTTTTTGGGGGGGACAAGCACAACAACAATCCACTAACAAGTTAATTGAGAGCAATTTTCAGTTCTCTCATCGTTGAATTAAATTTCCACGACCCCGGGAAAATGGGGTTAAGCATTAACCGACCTCGCCGCCGCTCGGCGAGTCGACTTGTAATTAAGGATTGGCCGAATCAGAAACCGAAACCGAACAGAAACCGAAACCGAACCGAAACCAAAGCCAAAAAAACCAATTCCCAAAGTCCTGGGCACGTTGTCCCCGCTCAGTTGGCCATTAAGGTGTCGCAAATTGAAAGCGAGCTGCGAGAATCAGCGACGCGTTTAAAGTCGCCCGCAATCACTGACGCCTGACGGCGTCAACGACAAGGAAACAGAAATAAAGGAAATGCGGAATATTTTAAATAAAAATTTCGAAAAGGGTAGAGTAGATTGCCGGCAAGGAGAGGGATCAAAAAATGAAAAACGATTTATGTCAACCTTTTGAAGCTGTCAGGCGGCGCAAATTGAATTATGCACAAAGAGACGGTGTTGCCAAAGTCAGCTGGCCCTGCTGGCTACCTCCCTCCCCTCCCCTCACATTTTCATCATCTTTAAACAAATTTGGTTCGTCCTTTTCCCCCCCTCGAAGAGCTCTGATTTATAAATTAAAGACACATTAGGGAAGTTCCAGTTTGGTGATGAACTGACTGGGTTCCTTAGTATCGAACACTTGCAGCCGCTCTGTTTTTTCTACTTATATTTCAGGAGCTTAAGGTGTTAAAAATAATACCTGAACTGCTTGGAAAATTATTAAATTATAGCACCTTAAAATATATATATTTTAAAATCCCATGTTTACTTTTTTTAACTCAAAGTTCGGCCATAGAAAAAGATTCTAGGCGTCTCTAGTTTAACCTTCAAGTCCAAAGCCTACAAAGGATCTCTGCTGCATTTTCTTTAATTAAGCAACAAAATAATCATTTTTAAGCTGATTTAACTTAAATTAATTAAGTAAATTTAAGTAAATTCTTAATTAAGTTTAAATTGGATTAAGTAATGTATAACATTGCAAGTTTGACTTGCTTTAAAATTGCTTTTATCATAAATGGTGCATTTTATTAAATGTAACACCAAAATAATAATTTCTTAGCTGATTTAAGTCTTTTATAGATGCAAATTGTATTAAGTAATTATTAAAATTGCAAGTTTGACTTGACTTAAAATTTTGTTTATCATAAATGCTGAATTTTCTTGAATTTAGGTACAAAATAATAATTTTTAAGCTGATTTAACTCTTTTATAGGTGCAAATTGTATTAAGTAATGTATAACTCTGCAAGTTTGACTTGCTTTCAAATTTCTTCTAATATAAATCCCAAAATAAAATGTATTTCAGCTAAAATTATTTTTATTTTCCTGCCAGAATTGAATGGCTTATATTCAGCCCTAAATCGTATCTAAAGAAGGCCAAAACTTGGCCAAAAACCCAAGATATTAGCACCGCGATGACCAGAAAACAATAGAGATCCTTGCCATAATTAATTCCCATGCAAATTGCCTGAACACACACACACACCACACCCAGTTTTGGCCAAAACGTAGTCATTGTCTGGCAAATCAGATGCTGGATGCTGATGTGCGTCCAAAACTCGAAGGGCTGCCGCGCGAAGCCAATGGAAATCGCATTAAAATTTCCCGCATAAATCGGAAAAACTGGCGAAAAGTGGGCGAGAAACAAAGGGAAACTTTGCGCCTAGTTCGGGGGCAGCCGAAGGAGGTGTGTGGGGGGGGCGGTCAGGTGGGCGTGGCGGCGGCAGTCATGTCAAACATGAAATTCAATTGTGCCGGAATTCGTTCGGTGGGTCGAAAGTGCTGCTGCTGCGGCCGCAGTGGCTGCTGCGGGAGCATATGCAGTAGAGGGTTAAGCGGAAGCCTCGCATTTGTGCAAAAGTTTCACGTTGACATTTCCATAATAATTTTCTTTTCATTCTCTCTTCTACTTGGCCGTATTTTTTCCTCTCCCTGTTATTCCTTTTTGTGCTTTTTTTTTTTTTGATTTTTTTTTTGCCACTCTCTGTGATTTTATTTGGGTTTTTTCCTTCGCAGAAAGTTTGCATTGCTTTTGACGCACGACTGAGTCACGGAAGTGGGTGCAAGGGCTGGCAGGACCCCGGGCCTAACCCCTTGCTGACCCCTTTCCCCCCCCTTACCCCCCTCTTTCCCCGCTCACAGAAAGCCCCAGCGTTCGGCTGTTGCTGCCGCCTTTTTGCATATTGATGAGGCAGGCAGGCACTGAGAAATCTGTGCTGGATCTCTCCTCCTCCTCTCGGCTGGCAAATGGAAAATGGAAAATCTGAAATCTAAAATCTAAGTTGCCCGCGGGGTAGCCGGCAGTGGGGGCGGCAAGGAGGAGGGGTCGGAAAACGCGTGTCAAAATTGAATGACAAAACTCATGTGTGCCGCATTAGAGGCGGCCTCCTCTCCGCCAGAGACACATGTGCGTCGGGGCTAAGCCCACAAGCCAAAAATGCAAAGCAGCTCAAAAAGTATTCCAAACTGTTTTTTTTTTTACTTTTTTTTTTATTTTTTTGTTGCCACAGCTAACCGCTAAATCCTCGCAGCCCCGCCGGCAATCGACCACGCCCACATGCCACCGTGTTTCTCCTAAGGCAGCAAAAGTTTATACATTTTTCATGGCTGGCATAACAAAACAGGATGAAAAATCAAAAATAAAAACAAAAAAAAGGAAGAGCGGAAAAATAAAATAAGAAAAAAATGAAAGAGCTTGGCTTTATTTTTTGGCTAAATTTTGCATTCTAATTTGACATTTAACCTGAGATAAAGGAATAAACCACTAGAAACCACTTTAAATCGTATCTTGTCATTAATTTTTTTAATTAAAAACAATAGGAATAATGGTTGCAGTTAACCAATTAAAATAAAACCCTTAATCGTTAATAAAACTTATAAAGGCACTTCCCTCAACTTCAAAGGACTCCTCCCCTTGGCAATCCCCTCTTTTAAGCACCAATAATGTGCTTTTAATTTCAATTGAAATTAACTTCCAAGTTCGGTTTGATTGGCTTTATAAAACCGTCTATATTGCCTATATGCTTTGTGCATCCAGAAATCCCCCAAAAATGCCAAAGAGAGAGGGGGGTACTCCACCACCGTACTTAAAATGCTATTAACTCAAGCGAAGAGCAGAGAGAAAAGAAAAGCGAAGAAAAGCGAGGAAAATATTGAAACTTGTGCGGCTTTTGGGCTTTTCGGCTACGCTATTTCGGCCCATTTCACTCCAGCATCCAGCATCATCCCGGCACCACCACATTTTGGGTAATTCTATTTTTCCAGCGGTGGAGGCGTGGTGGCGTCTACTTAAAAATACATTTACACTTTAATGACGCCCGCGTCGGTCTCAAAAGCGCAAAAACCCAGAGAGCCAAGCAAAAACAAATCAAAAAGAAATTAAATGACCTTTTCACATGCCAGACAATTCTTTAAACTCAACGGGTGGCCCCAGGGCGAAGCCACCGCAGGGCCAGGCCAGGACAGGACAGGCCAGTCTCCATGGTTTGCCTACGATGGCGACGAGGATGCCAGAGGGTCGGGGTCAGGTTCGGGTCATTCAATGTGTTTGACTGGCGTCCTCGTCGTCGTCGTTGTCCCCTACGTGACGAGTGCTGCCAATAACAAAAAATATAAAAGAAGAAAAGAAAAGAGTCCCGAAGGGGGCCCGAAAAAAAATCGGAAATCCAAGAAAATATGGAAAGTCGCAGGCACAGCACCCTGGCAGAGTTTGGGAAATATTTAAAGGTATTTAAATTAAGATTAAGCAAAATTTAAACTAAAATCTTGATAAAAAAACTCACACAAACAACCTATATTTAATATGAAACCTATGGTTAATATAAGTATTAAAATGTGATATATTTTATATATTTTTTTAATTGTTGAATATAGTATATACCATGTTTTCTTGTCTCAAATCTAAGCCTGATTGATAGGTTCAATGATTTAATTAAAGGAAATATGCTATAAATTGTTAGGGATTCGGTCAAAGTTCAAAATACCTCGGGAAAGGGTATACATAGGGGGGGAGAGTGAGAGAGAGAGAGAGAGAGAGCAAGGCAGCATATCGCCGGCGACACAAATGTAATAAAAGGCGGCATCAAAAGGCCAAAAACACACAAAAGGCAATGCTGCCAATACAAATGCCAGGTCCCGTGTCCCGGCTAATGCTGAACCCATTTCAAAGTGTGTCCTTCCTGCCCAGCCCAGCCCCCCTTCGTCCTCTGTTCCCCCTTTTCCAATGCCTTCCTGCCACGCCAATCCTTGCTCCCATGTCCGTTGTGTCCGTAAAACTTTTGTTATTCTTGTGTGCATTTCAATTCGACTCTGTCTCTATCGCTCTTCTTTTTCTTCTATTCTTTTTTTAGTTTTTTTTTTTGTTTTTTTTTGTTTGTGTTGCTCCTCCGCCTTCTATCGAGGCAATCACAATTCATATTTAATGGCGAGTTCGATTCCAGCTGCCCTGCAGTGGCTTTGGCATTCAGCAGGGCCTTGACTTGGCCAGACTTTGGCTGGCTACTTGCATTTCAATTCATTCAACCTATTGTCAGAGTGTGACCAGGCTTGCATAAGCATCAGATCAAGGGCAAGTAAAGAACGCGATCAATATCAGCATATTAGATAGTTGTAATATTTTAAAATTAAGACAACTTCACATGCAACTCAATTTATTCAATTTTCTACCATTCAATAGATTCAACCTATTGTCAGAGTGTGACCAGGCTTGCATAGGCATCAACAAATTAAAGAACCATAAAGGAAATTAAACAATGTGATCAATATCAGTACATTAAACTGTTATAATATTTTTAAATTATAACAACATCACTTGCAACGCAATTTATTCAAGTTTTTGCATTTCAATACAATCAACCTATTGTTAGAGTGTGACCAGGCTTGCATAGGCATCAACAAATTAAGGAACCGCAAAGGAAATTTAATAATGTAATCAATGTCAGTATATTACATTTATGTAATTGTTTAAACAATTAATACATACAAGTAAACTCGTATATATATATTGTACAAATCAAAAACAAAAACTGTACTTATTAAATTGCTAGTGTGGCCAGCAAAAATTGTACTTATTAAAAAGCAAGTGTGGCCAGCACAGAGTATGCAGCTGAATGGAGAAATAATAACCCCAGCACAAAACTACAAGCGGAAGCTGCGCCCAAGACCAAAATAAATAAGCGAATATAAATCCCCCAAGAACGCGGCCAAAAACATAATCTTCTTATGCTCATTGCTCAGCATTACACAAAATACAGTCACACTGGTAAATGGTAAATGGAAGGGGCGGAAATGACATGAAGCTGGAGGCGGGAGGCGGGAAGAGCAGAGCCACCGCCCCGTCGAGGGGGCGAATAGAAATGGAAAACTTATAAAATATCTGCGAGGAATACAAATTCAATTCATGAATAAATTTCATGTATAGCCCCTGGCTGCTTTCTATTTTATGTATTTTATGGCACATGCCGTCCGTTGTTGGTGTTGCGGTTGCCGGGCTGCCCGAGAGCGACTCTGCATATCTGCCTGGCTTTGGCATCAGGAGAAAGGAGAAAGGAGAAAGGAGAGAGCGGCATCCAGTTGATGATTTACCAACAGGCCAACACATACTCCGGATAATTACGCCGCGGTCTAGACTTTAAGCCCTCGGTTAGGTTTTCAGTTTTGCCCGGCCTCCTCCAGGGCCAGCGAAAAGTTGCCAACTGGCAGCGGAAAACTGTTGGCTGGCACTGCCGCCTCCTGCCAACATAATCACAAGTTAATCCTCCGTGTAACTTTGCCACCAGCCAACTGGGCAGCGGGAAAGTGGCAGTGGCAGTGGCAATGGGAAGGCGGTGGCTCTGTTCGAATGTAGATAAGCGGCCCTAAGCCAAAGATACAACTTTCAGATACTTGCCAAACTGAAATGTTGCGATAGCTTCGCACTCCCCCAAAACCAGCGGCAGCGAAACACACAGCGGCTTAAAAATGTTTCATTTTTATCGCAGCCCGTCAGCGAAGAGGGAGTCCTGGAAATTCCTTCGAAATAACGCCAGAAGGACCACTCCCCTCTAAGGATTCCCTCCGCCGCCGCTCGCCAGGCGGATATCTTCATCCAACTTTGATGTTTGACTTAACGCACACACATGACTGAAGCCCTGGTGGCACCGAAGCAGCCAACTCTCAAAACTCTCAAAACTCTGTGTTTATGTTCGAAGAATCCAGAAATTATACTGGGAGATTCCAGCTAAATGCAGAGTGATCTCCAAGATTTATGGAGATTTATTTCTTTCCTTTAAAATTAAAGATAAGATGTGTACCCTTTCTAACCTTATATAAATCAAACAACCCAGAAAATGTAAATCAAGTCAAGAACTATATGCAAATGATCATTAATTAGAATTTATGACTATAAGTGCAGAGTGATCTCCAAGATTTCTGATTAATTTGCAATTAGCAGAAATATTAATAAGTATTTCTTTTCTTTAAAATTAAATCTTCCAACCTTTCTAACCTTTTCTAACCTTCTATATATAACAAATAACCCAGAAAATGTAAATCAAATCAAGAACTATATGTAAATGATCATTAACAAGAATTTATAACTTCAGCCTATTAAAAAAATACTCTCAAACCCTTTGAGTAAATTAAAATGAATCTCAGAGTTTGCTTTAATTATTTTCCAGCGAAAAATAAAGCCAAATTGAGTTCCTTAAATTATGGCAGGAACTCAAAACTGAAAAACCTTAAAACTTTTAATATGAAAAACACCAATTGTTCTGCTTTCAGTGACAATACTTGTCGTGTCGCCCTGGGCTTGTTCATTTAAAAGGACCTGCTGCCTTGGTCAACAGCAGGACATTGTTTGCGGCCTTTAACAAAGTTATTTACAGCTGCCGGCTCCCAGGTGGAAGAGAAAATACACAAAAAAAAAAAAGGGGGGAGACAGGAAATCGAATGCAAAGGGAGAACAAAGAGCGGAAACCAATTCGACGAAAGGTGAAAGGTGTTCGTCTGTTGATTCCCACCTTTCCCACTGCCATTCCTTTTACTTTGCAAGGGGCAACCGCCGGGTGTCCTGGGCCATTACTCTCCTTTCGCCCTTCACCCTTCGCCCTTCGTCCTTTGCCCTGCGCCGGTCTCCTCCATCCATTCTGTTTGGATCCTTTCAGCGCTTTTAGCTCTTTTTGACTGTGGCAAGAGTTACGCAAATTGCTGAGCTGGCAAAGGCTGTAAAATTTTATTGAGCATACAGAGGCGACGAGCCACGACAAATATGCGGTCGGCGGGGGGGGACTGGTAGGCCGCATTACGGCCTTAATTTCCAAAAGAAGCTTTGATTTAAAGGGGCGAACGACACGAGCACGAACACGAACACGACACGGCCGAAAGGGCGATGAATTTATTGTCAAGTATAAAATGTTATGGCCATCAAGGTAAGGCTACGGCTACGGCCACGGAGGAGGCGTTAGGGGGCGTGCCACCTGTCACGGGGACAAGGACCAAAACAGTTATTTGCACTTGCCTCAGTTACGTGCCGAATCAATTGGGCGACGGCTGCTGTCGACGATTGCCAAGGGGTGGGCACGGCCGTAAAGGGGGGTAGCCAGTAGGGGCTGGAGTCCACTGTAGTTGAACATAAATCATTTAAGACGCCCCCCCTCCCCGTATGCAATATGTATGTTTGCTCAGCACAACAGGGGGGACTCCCTCCCCTCCACCAGGAAGAAGGAGCAAATCAGAGTATTTGAATTTGTAAATAACCAAGCTATATAAATTATTAAACACCACCAGCTTCAAAGAGAAATATTCAAATAAACATAGCATATTTTAAGTACAAGAAAAAAATAAATAAAAAATTTATTAAATGCTTGCTATATAGATAAAGTTCCAGAATAACTTTCTAGACTTTCTGGAGTTGCCCTGAAAAGTATGTTAAAAATGTATATAGGCAATCCGCTGGGCCATCTTATAATATCCCCGGCAGTGACATATTTGGCTAGGGGAAAGGGGAGAGGACTTTCCTTAGGGCCCTCGAAATGGCCGTAAATTCTGTGGGCTGGTCCGGGGCTCACACCTGACTCGCATGCCAAATGAAGTAAGAGATCCCGGCACCGCCACCCCGATGATGCATATTTGATGCTTGTTTTACATATGCCAACAATCCAGGGACGACACATGCTCCGCAGCACACTAGCCACGCACACCACACACACACCAGGCACACACCAGACACACACCAGGCACACCAGGCACGCACGGTGCCAAAATTTGTCACTGACAATTTTCATTAATTTAAAAGGCCAAATAAATTGTGAGGCTTCAACCGCAACAAGAGCAAACATCTAGGCCAACAATGCGGAAACAAGCAACTGACGCATATCATTAAAGGGTAGTTACAGGGGCTGATTTTTGGGGGAGGCACTTCTGGGTGTGCGGTGTGTGTGTGTGTGTGTGTAAGACGCTCCTGAATGGATCGCTTGTTTGCGACGCACAAGCACACAGGCTGTGGCTGAAATATACAACCACCCACGTTCAGGTGAGATGACGTACAGGACACCTACGCAAAATCAGGGGCAACGAGTTAAAGCCCAATGGCTTAAAAGCGGCGTACAAGTTCTTGGAAATCTAGAAAATGCCAAAAAGGATTTCTTAAGACTTTAAAGAAAGTAAATTGGTGGCTTTTATAGCAAGAAAGTATATTAAACACAGGGTAACACGTTGGCAAACTCTGAAAAATATTTAGTAAAAGAAGAAATACAAATGGGTAAAATATTAAACAAGAAAATATGGTTTAAATGCGGCATACAAGTTCTTGAAAATCTGGAAAATGCCAGAAAGAATTTCTGAACACTTTAAAGAAAGTAAATTGGTAGCTTTTATAACAAGAAAATATATTAAAGACGAGGTGACACCTTAGCAATCTCTGAAAAAACATTTAATAAAAAAAGAAATCCAAGTGGGTAAAGTATTAAATAAGAAAATAAGGCTTAAAAGTGTCATACAAGTTCTTGAAAATCTGGAAAATGCCAGAGAGATTTCTCAAGACTTTAAAGAAAGTAAATTGGTAGCTTTTATAGAAAGAAAATATATTAAAGACATGGTAACACCTTGGCAAGCTCTGAAAAATATTTAATAAAGGATGAAATCCAAATGGGAAAATATTAAACAAGAAAATAATATTCAAACCATAAGAAAACCTAGTGCATATCAAGTATTTTGTATTTTATACAATATTATAAAACTATTTATCTACTCCAATGCTGGCCAACCATTTATTCAATTTAATATTTATAATTTAATGTGTTGAGTAAAACACTTTGGTGAATTCCCAAAAATTAAAAGCCATAATTTTGGCGAATTTAATCAGATAAACCTCAAACAAAGGTGAGGTGTTGTTAAGCGAGATATTCACAAAATGCCATTTGATATGCTTCAGCGCGCTTCTGTGCATCGTTATTCGTGGAATTTCTTTATTTATTATGTATGTTTGCTATTTTTTAAATGGTATTTCCCACAGAGATTTTCCAATGGTTAACGACTGAGTTTTCTAGAGGGGGTCAACGAACCAATGCAATGGAAACTCATAAAGCGGCAACTTTGTTGCGATTTTCCACGGGGCGGATGGATAGGTGGATGGCTGGATGGATGGCTGGTTGGATGGATATATGTACGGATATAAATATATAAGACTACCGTAGCTTTCAGCTTCCAATGTCTGCGCCTCCGCACTTTGGATGACACCGGCAACAACCAGAAAACCAGCACTAGCGCCCACTCAGGCTGCCAGGAGGAAACACTTCCTGTCGGCACACACACACACACACACACGTTAACCGGGATAAAAATGGAGAAATAAAACGAGGAAAGCATCCACAAACACACACACACACACACACCTTACACACTGGATCCTTTCGCCGGCAGTCATGCTAATAATTTGATGGCACAAGCGAGCAAACAGCGACAACGTCAGGTGTAAAATATTGTTAAGCGCAAACACACACACGGCCACACTGGCACACCCACTCATGACAACACCCACCCACAGCCACACTCATACACAAAGAAAAAAGATTATACATTTCAGCACTAAGAAAAGCTATCTAGCTCTTATGGAAAAAGTAAAGTGATGGGAGATTTTTGAACACTGATTCATGTATAGAAGATATATTACACGCATAATATTTCATAATAATTCATAATAATTCATAATAATTCATAATAATTCATAATAATTCATAACTCATAATAAAAGATATACAGGGTTGCATCAGAAATTACTAGGGTTGTGAAATATACGAAAAAGCTGTCTAAAAGTAGGCAATAAGTGGTTTAAGGTACCAAATTCAGTGTAAATATATTATTTATGGCACAACATTTTGTGGCATAGTTTTGGGCACCTTTTTAGTGGATTTCAAAGCTCTAGTGATATTTATAGGGAATCCTTATTATTTTAAACTTATAAATATAATAATAAATAGTAAATATTAAAAATATACAAAACAAAATTGATTTAATTGATTAAAACTATTTTTGAATTCTACCTTTTCAGAACTCAACTGTGACTCACTAAGGGGATTTTAATTTTAATTTTTAGTAAGTAAGGTAGTCCTATTTTTTCTCACTCTACGTCACAAATTCATATGCAAATCGGAGAAGAAAAAAAGGGAAGAAAACCAGCAGCCGAGGCAGCTCCGCGCAGCTGAAGAAAAAAGGGGAAAAACCAGCTGGCGGTGTGAGCTGAAAGGCATTTCATGTTGATGTTGCGTTTTCATTACGCGCAATTTCGACTGCCACGCCCCTTCGTTGTTAATTTCCTTTGATGCCGCAGCGCGAATTGAATTAAATTCTATTAAAAAGTCAGCAAAACACGCACGTGTACATACATATCCGATATGAGGGAAAATACACAATACACACAAATGTGTGTGGCATTTTGGCAGTTACTTTGCCATTGTCTGGGTTCTTTTTCGGCTAAAACTGGAAACTCACCTGCAAATTGGGCGGACAATGATCCAGCAGCTCCAGCATATGTTTGATATTCTGCGCATCCTGTATCACAAAATTCAATTCCATATCGAATTCACCGCCGACCAGCTGAAAAAGATAATAAATAAATGAATAAGAGATACATATAGATGGATGAATTAAATGTGCAGCAACGGGATTTTGTGTAAACAATAGGGGAGCGCTCTCAGAGCTCAGAGCTGTTGGCAAATGTTCGCAATTAGTGGAAGTAATTTCTACCTTTTATTTTATTATTTTTTATGGCATATGATATTCGTATATATATGCATATATTCCGGCATTTTTTGGGATCAGTTCGTGGATAATCTGCGGGGAAAATATGCAAAAAGTTGATGGCGAACATTTTGCACAGCAGCAGATTTGTAATTGGTAAAGTTTGAATTGGAAATAATGGATGAGTGTGTGTGGGTTTTTCCTCTTTTTTTTTTATTTTGAGTGGGGACACGGCAGAACGGAAAATGAGAAATGGGAAGTGACTGACAAAAGTTTGAGTGGAAAACCATGAGAGATAACCCAGTGCTGCACAGAGACACGCACACATGGCCGGATTAAATCCGTGGATTGGCTAAAGTCAATGTTTAAATGGAATCTAGACCACAGAAAGTTCCAGGACCCCCACCTAGATAACTTTATCGGCTTGTTTTGATTGATCAACTGCAGCTGTGTGCTAACTTTTTAATAGAAACTGGACCAGCAGTCAATTGAAATGTAATTACAATGGGTTTAGCTCGATATTAGATACTTTTCGATAGAAGTTACTTGTTTCGAGTTGTTTATTTGCATTTGGAGCTCTGGCTTTACTTGTATGGATAATGACAGGACCAAATAGTATTCTGCCTCGGAAACTAAGTGCTTTTTAGACAGATTACATAGTGTTCGAGTGGATACCAACCCCCTAATAACCTTAATGAAATTGTCAAATATTTGCATATTTAGTGGTTGGAACCAGAGAAGAAAATCTATCCATCTAACTCACACTGTCAGTTCCGGAAACTTAGATACCTAAACTAGATATTTACTGCCACTCAGAGTTCTTGGCATCTAATTCTGTTTGATGGATGATGATCTGACTTTAAATGTGCGCTCAGGATTCTATCCCCCGCTTTCTTATCGTCCTTTTTTGGGGGGAGAATGGGAAGGGATTATCATTTAGCAAACCATTTGCCGCTTTTTTTGCTGCCTGCGTCTCCTTGGTAATCCCAATCGCAACCCCACTCGCCTTTAGTTTTCGTGGGCTTAGGCTAAGTACAGTCGAGTGTGTTAACTGCTTGAGCGTGTCCTAGACACATCCTTTTGCCATTGAGCAGCAATCAGAGCGTCCTTTCAGCAGCAGCACCAACACCAGCAACAACAATAACAATCGGTGCTGGGGGTGAAAAACCGGTTGTTTTCCAAGGGGAAAAACCCTCCAGTCACGTCACAAAGCGGCGGCGGCAGAAAAGGTTCTAACTTAATTATGCCAGGCGCCAAACGAGATCCACTTGCTATGTGGCCCCCATCCCCCCCTTTTTTTTTGGCTCAAACCAGTGACAATCTCAGGACCACGCCCACTTCCTCTTAGCCTCTACGAAGCTGTCAATAAAAATATATATATATTTCTATTTTTTCTGGCCAAAAATTGTTTTTCTGTGGCTCTATTGCTGATTTTATATACCGTATATTTTAAGGGAGTATTATTATTATACTATAAAAATAAATATCTTTAATAACCAGAGTGCTAAGTTTTAATATTGAGGCTTAATATAATTTAATTAATTTTAATATACAAGCAAAAGAAATTCCTATAATTTAGAGGAAACTTAGAAGAAAAAATTCGAGTACCGGGTATCTCATAGTCGTGGCTTTCTTTTTATTATCATCAATGCTTTGGCACGCTTTAATAAAATCAGAAAAATAAATTCAATAAATTGATTAGAGCGAGAGGAGAAGGAGAGGAGAGGAGAGCGCGTTGCTCCCCCGCTATCTTACAAGTGTTACAAGTGTCCTTTGCACACACACACGCACACCCACACACACATAAAGCGATATAAATCCCCAACTGTATTTATGTCTGTTTTTGTTTGTTTTCCTCGCCTTTTTCCCCAGTTTTTCTCTTTATTTTTTTGTGGGCGAAAAGGCAGCGTGGGGAATGGCGGCCGCCAGTTTGGCGCCTGGCCATCAATGGACCAACAACCACACCCACACCAACAACCACACCCACACCCACACCCACACCGACAGCCGACGCCGCCAGCAACATTTTATGTATTTATTTATTTATTTACTTCTTTCCTACTACTTTTGTGCGAGTGCACTCGAAAGCTGCTTTATAATTATGCGAAAAACGATTTTAGCCCGGCTCGGGGAGTTCGTGAGTTCTTGCCAACACGGCGACGATGGCAGTGGGCCTTAGCCTTGATCCCTTTCTGCGGTTTACGGCCACGCCCACCAAGGCGAGCGGCGAACTGAGAGCTGCGAATGCGATTTGCCTTATCACCTGGCAACAACAAAGGGGAGCCCGGCGGAGAAAATCGGGCAGCAATATGGCCAGCAAGCAAATCTGTTGTGATGCCGAACACAAAGCGAAATCAAAGCCGGAGACTTCTCACCCTCGGCTTTGCTCTCAGCCCTATCAGTCCCCTCAGCCCTCTCAGCTCCCTCCACGTGGCAATGAAAACAAACACAGTGGAGGAGCAGCTCTAAGCCCGCTGGATTAGGTAGCAATTTATAATGCCCCTTTAAGTCAGGCACCTTCCAGAGCCACCACCCCCAGGATAAGCGTTGGAAAAACAAGGCAAGCCCCGAGCCAGTTCCAACCGGTTCCATCAAACGAGGACCTTGTGGAAGGATTTCCCGCACTCCAAGGCATAAGTGTGTATATGAGAGATGTTCTTGTACTTGAACTGGTGCCAGTAATTAGGAAACTAACAGTCTTTGAAATAGTCCAACTTAGAGAATAATATAAGAATCAAATTCTTCCTAAATAAAATATATAAAAAATTATATTTCTGACTCATTCAAAAATCCAAGTCAAACTGATTTTAAAATAGTCTAATAATGTAAGAATACAATTCTTCTGAAATAATATAAATAAAATTAGTAATTTCTAACTCATTGAAAAATCCAAGTCAAAGGGATTTAAAAATAATATAACATACAGAATAATATAGAAATAAAATTCTTCTTAAATAAAATAAAATAAGTTATATCACCCTCATTCCAAAATTTAAGTTAAAGGGATATTAAAATAATCTAACATACAGAATAATATAAGAATAAAATTCTTCTTAAATAAAATATATAAAAAAAGTTATTTCTGACTCATTCAAAAACCCAAATAAAAAGGGATTTTGTGGATTCTCTTAAATTAATTTAAAGTGCTTAATAATAAAGTTAAAAAGCCATTTAATCTCTTTTTAAAGACTATTTACTGGTTATTTATAGAATATATTTATTTAAATTCTGTTATTTCCATAAATAAATAAGGATTATCACAGTATTTTGTGACAAGCACTAAATATGAATTAATAACCAACAATTGCATTATTTTTGTATTACTTTTTTACATTAATTTCTATTTATTTTACATTAATATGATTTTAGAGCTGTATTTATATCTTAACCATTTTATAAGGGCAAGGCACTTGAAGAACATTATTTTATAGTTAGATCAAGAGGAATTAATAACTCCACACACTATTTAGTGCAATACATGACCCATAATTTGATTAATTATTTATCCAACTATAATTGAAAGCCGCAGGCTCCACAAGCTTGACGGGGAGAAAGTCCATCTAGAGTATAAAAAGGACGAAGAGAAAAGGAAGAGACAGCCAGAGCTGGGGGGGGTGGGTACTGGGAAAAATGCTCATTCATATTTAAATTAAACTTTGTGGAAAGTTTTTCGAGTTTTCCCAGCCCCCAACCGGCCCAGAAGCACCCCCCAATTAACACAGCCCCCCCCCCACAATTTTCAGCCAGTTCCGCCGCGTGTCTTAGTACAAGCATTTTAAACGCCGCTTAATTATATTCGTCGCTCCCTCAATTTCCATATCCCCTACCCCCACTACGATTTTCCTCGCATTTTCCGGCTTCTCCCCAAGGAGCTTCGCACCTTTTTCTAGCACATTTAGTCAATTTTAAGTTCATTTAGTAAGAAAAAAAAAAAAACTTTTCTTTTCTTTCGTTTTTCTTTCATTTTTCTTCTTGTTTTTTTTGTATGTGCTGTAGATCTACATTTCAGTTGTGCGGCGGAAAAGCTGTGGAAACTCTGGCATTGACGTGTCGCCCGCTTGTCACCTTGTTAGCCCCGCCCAGCTTGTCGCTTATTTAAAGTAAATTGAATTTCTATTTTATTTAAAATGCGCATTGAGACGCACTAAAAGTTCCTCAAGTGGCGGCAGCATTTCCCAGGAGAAGGAAGGACGAAGCTGGGGGCGGGAAATGCTTCGAGTTCGGGGGTTTTCCGAGGGCGCAGTGTGAAGATGTAAGTTTTATACTGTCAATGAGACCGAAATTTCTTTCTTTGTTTTTACTTTTAGCGAGTTCTCTTTATCTGCTTTGTAATTCAATTTGATTTCAAAAGGGAAAGATATATCAGGGAAGTGTAATTGAGGCAGTTATAAAGGGAAGTTACCTCACCTTTTATTAATAATTAAATAAAAAATATATATGTTAGATATTAAAGAATATAGCATACCTATTCCCTGCATTATGATATATCAATTTAATAGAGAAATAAATTGCAGAATAAAATTAATTAAAATAGAATCCTCACATTCTACAACCAAAACTAGACTTGATTTTCTTTGTTGAGAGAGTGAATTAATTCGGTGTGTTCAGTCGACCTTCCCACTAATTTCCCTGGCCCACATTTTCCGGTTTTGCTGCCATTGGCAATCCCCCAAGAACCCTGATTACGCCTATGCAGATATTCACAGCAATTGAGTCTCAGGTCTCGGGGAAAACTGCCTTTTCTCTTCCTCATTTTCCTGTTTGGGAATTGCGTTTCGTTTTGTTCGGTTCGGTTTGGTTCGGTTCTGGCTTCTCTGACTATTCTCGCCAGACCGCCCCACACTCCCCCTTATTTCAGAGACAAGGCCTTCATCACCATTCGGGGAGCCGAAAAAAACAAGAAAGAAAGTACGAAGAAAGGCAAAAACCTTTCACACAATACCCCTCAGCTTTGTGCCAAATTTTCCCGGCTTTTCCCCCGCCACCACTTTTTTTTCTTCGTGAGTCATTAGGGAATATTCGCAGTTTTCTCGTGGTTAAGCTTTTAAAACAGTTTTGAAAAGTACACAGGCTCACAGGGGTTTGTCCTGGCCCCATCTTATCATACTTGTACGTAAAAATTGTTGCCACAGTTTCGGTTTCGGTTTTTTTTTGTTGTATTTTTTTTCTCGAAGCGTTACTTTTAAGTTTCGGTTTTGGTTTTGGGTTTCCTTTGGCTTCTTTTGTGTTCCTTACTCAATTTCTGTTTTACTTTCGGCCCAAGCCGAAAACGGGAACGGAAAAAAACCAACAGAAAATATTGCTCGTTGGGGAAATTTTCCTGCTCAAGTTTTTATTGTTTTTTTTTTTTTTTGTGTTTTTCTTCTGCCACGGCTGTTGCCCTGCATTTTTGGGTATGGTTTTATTTCCTTTGGCTTTCGGTGGCACCTCCTTGAGGGTTTCCCAAAAGCAACTTGGTAGATTACTTTTGATTGTTCTATTTGAATATTTTACAGCTGGCATTGCGGCTGATGGCCTCATTAGTTGTGACTCCATTGGGGCTCCTGTTCCTACATATATCTCTTCTTTTTTTTTTGTAGCTATCTGGAAGATGGAGGAATTATTGATGACGCTGGGGTAGTGGAAAGAAGACTGCCTCCGGGCCCAAATCCACAACTCCCACATCATTTATCATCTCGAACAATTGCCCTTGGCTTAAACATTCTCCTATAATTATTACTTTTCCACCTCCTATTCTCCATTCTGCATTGATAAAAGGCTTCTCTCGCACACACACACACACACACACACATCCGCCTAACTGACAGACATCAATCAGATTCCTGGAAAAGGCCGGATTGAGAAAATGGCAAGGCAACACGAGCCGGAGAAAAACAATAAACAAAAATATATAGAGATAGAGGGGTATGGGGGCACGGAGAATAAATTCGCACTACTTCTACATCCTATTTATTATGGAGTTTATTGGTGGGTATATTAATGAGTGCTTTGGTGAATTTATTCAGCTATTCATAGTGTGGCCTATTGATACATTTGGAAAAAAGTATCCAATTGATCATTAGGAATTTGATTTATTAATAAGTTCATTAGCGAATTTATTTATTGGTTTGTAGGTGAAATTATTCATAAGATCGTTGCTGTATTCAGTAATAAGATCATTGGTGAATTTTATTTGCTGTTGATTGCCAAATATATTTAGTGGTGAATTTATTCACAAGATCAGTGGTGAATTTTTCACTAGTTTTTTGGTGAATTAATTTTTCTGTTAATAACAGAAAACAGTTTCCATAAAAGAAACTTTCCTCAATCGGTCACTATCTATAGGATTATTTCATTTAATAAGTTTATTGATGAATATACTCTAAAGATCATTGGTGAATTTATTCACAAGATCATTGGTGAATTTATTCATAGTTTCCTGGTGAATCTATTCAGCTTTTTATAGTGCATTGCTAAATAAATCCATGATTTTGCTGTTAGAAAAAATGATAAGTTTCCAATCATTTATCGTCTTAAGCATTATTTTTTCTGCCTGTGCAACGGTTCAGGTTGCCATATCCCGTCGTTCCCTTTATATCGGCATTCAACATTTTCCTTTTTTTTCGGTTTTTCTTTGGCTCCCGTTAGCTTTAATCTGTTTTATCTGGCACAGCTTTTGCTCCTCTCGACTCTCCTTATCAATATGCAAAAGTTCGTTCCGGCGAAAGGCGAAGAAATGAGGGGGAGTCGGTGGGCGTGGCATGTTCCAAACTTTGGCTAGGCAGCAGCTGATTGAGTGTATAGTCCAGTGGACAGGAGGGCAGGAGGGCAGTAGGGGACTCTGCACTGGAAATTGTTAAGCATAGACATTAAAATAAATTTATGCCATAAAAATACGCACACACACACACATATACAGGGGGGGCAGGGGGATGGCTGTGGATTTTGGGGGTCTGACTGAGCACAGAAAGCGCTGAAAATTGTTTATCGCCATGAAAAGTTTCCAGAGTTGCCCCTGCTGGTTGTTCTTGTTGTTTGTTTGTTTGTTTGTTTGCTTATTTTCGCTATTTTCCATTGCATACTTGGGTGCGCATGTGTCTGTGTGTGTGTGTCTGGGTGTGTGTGTGTTGTGTCTGTGCGAGTTTTCAGTTAATCGAAAAAGTTAATCATCGAAGTTTTGCGCCAGCAGAGGAGCTGCTTGGTCACTGCGAAATTTATTTATCAAAAACAAGTCCCGAGCACTGAATTTAATTCGAAAAATATAGTTGAAATTACCATTGGGATGGAGATTCATGATGGGAATAATGTCAAATCAACCAGGAGAAGGGCGATTCATTTAAAAATCAAATTTGTGTGGTTGTTATTGAATTAATTATTGCCTTTATTGACGATTTTTTGAAGGATTTAATGATAAAATTATTAATGAAGTTAATGAAGTTATCAACGAATTTATTGGTGGAAGAAATTCTTTTAGAATTAATTGGTTAATTCGTAAATTTATTTGTAATTAAATTGTTTGTTTATTGACAGAAATCTGGTGATGTTTTTGCAATTAATTTCATAAATTTAATTCCTTGTTGATATTAAAAAGTCACCTAATTTATGTTAATATACAAAAAGAAATCAAACTTGTATCGCTTTTTCTTCCATGTAGCAAACAACAAAAAAAAAATAAATAAAATTAGACATCAAATGAAAGGCAAACGTATATTTTCCAAATGAGATCCTGAGACTCTCTTTCCTTCCCCTGCCAATTCCTGTGTACACTTCCTTTTCATCATCTGAATATCCTTTGGCCTTCCCGGCAGCCGAGAGACTTTGATTTCCTTGCGTTCGAGGCTTACAATTATTACCTTTTCACTTGATTGGCCGCCAGCCAGCTCCACCCAATCAGGCCGGAATCTAAGCCGCAAGGAGGCAGCCTAGAGCCGGCCTAGAGCCACCAAGGAGCCGCCCCATAGCCGTCCTGGAACCACACCCTCGTTGGCCACAATGAGCTTCCTTTTAGCGGAAGTTTTGGCTGGCAAACATTTTGTAGAGACGAGAAATTGCATTGCATATTATTTGCTGATTGATTGAGTGATTGATTACTGAGGAGGCACCTTCCAGAATTCCATGAAGACCGAGAGCCGAGCCGAGAGAACATGTCTCCTTGAAGAAGCCACCCTCTTATACATGCCTTGCTGGTGGCATAGCCATCACGTAGATATTTTATAGGCTGCTCCCATTGAAAGCTTTACAAATTGTCATTTGAGCCGGGGAAAGCGACGACGAGCTCAGAGAGCTCCCAGCTCCCAGCTCCGAGCTTCGAGCTCCGAGCAACGCTGAGATATTAAGTGCCAAATGACAGTCCTCTCCTTGTCCTTTGACATTGACTTGACTGCCATCCCCAGTCGACGGGACGGGGACGGGACCCCACCGCCATTAGTTTGTCATTGTCTGCGACATCCTCGACTTTGAACGTCAATAATTGAGCGTAAAATATGATTTAAAAAATGGAAAAAAAAATTGTGAAAAAATGGAAGCATAAATGGGGGAAGTACGAGGCTTCCTCCACCGGAATTGTGTGCTTGCGAGCACCTGCACTTGTCTTGATTGCTGTCTAGTCTGACTTCTGGATAATAACGAAAAATTCCACTTAAATATATATATATACTTGCTCTTTTTTTTTTGTGTGTGTTGCTTTGGCTTTGCCGCAAAGTTCAATTTTGGAAATGGGGGGGAAAAGCGGGGGATAAGTACTGCTTGACTGCGCTTTTCAATCTGCACAAAAAGCCAACTCGGCGAGGGGAAAAACACTCACATTACTCGCACATCACAGCCAAAAAGGAACAAGGCAACAAAGTGAAAAATTAAGAAATCTCTTTTCCAAGCAGAGCGAAAAATAATAAAAGTAATGGCAAAGGAGAGCACCACACACATCTCTGTTGCTCTCCCTCTTGGCCGGGCCAAGAATGCATTTGTCTGCTGGCGATGTTGCTGCCATCGTTTCCACCACAATTCATCAAGAACTTGGCCAAGACAGCCGGAATCGAAATCGAAATCGAAGTCGGGTTTCGACACAGGACTTGGAACAAATTAGAGGACAGGATATTAATCTGGCAGGCAGCCATATTGAGGTTTATTGATGAGTGTGTGTCTTGGGGGGTTTCTGGTTGCAATCAAGACATGTCGATTTGGCATTAGAGTGGAATTTAGTTGCAGCTAAAGTATTATATTGTACGATTTTATCGTATATATATTAAGGATTTATGGCAACTAGTTTGTGCCGTCTTGGAAGATCTAAACAATTGTTTTCTTGAGGCTGTATAGTAACAATAATGTGAATAATAATAGTAGCTCTTAGGCTGTGAAATATTGCAACTAGTTTGTGCCATCTTGGAAGCAGTAAACAATTGTTTTCTTGAGGCTGTATACAAATAATATAAATAGTAATAGTAGCTACTAGGCTGTGAAATATTTTAAATGGAATACCTTTGCACTCTCCTAGAAATACCCATTAAGATTTAATAGTAGCTACTAGGCTGTGTTATACTTTTAATGGAATACCTTTGCACTTGCCTAGAAATACCCATTAATATTTAAGTTTAAACGGGACAATATCTCTGCTCTTAAGTGCTCCCATCCTGCTCTCCCCGAAAAAGGAGGAAAGTGCAGGCCCAGACCGAAGTCACGCCCACATTCTTCAGCCGTTTTTTTGCCGGAATGCACTCACATTTTCTGAGTTGGCCAAAACAAACGGCCGAAGAGAGGACGGAAAAAAAGCAGGCAGAAGGAAGCACTTTGCAACTTCCCTGCTGCAATTGGAGTGGCGAGGCTTTATGGCGGCTGCCACTTCGTTTCGCACACACACACACACATACACACACACAGGTAGGGACAAAAGAAATGGAATATTTTCACAATAATAAAAACAAATAGTTGGAAAAGCTAAAAAGAGAAAAGGTAAAAGGCAGGCAGGATGCCTTAAAGCCATATCTCCGCCGTTTGAAAAGCCAACGGCCTCTGCTCCACTGCCGCCCTTTTTGCGAAATTAGACAAAATTAGCAGGGCGAGAGCGGGTCGGGGGGGAAGGCGGAAGCTTAGCCAAAAGAAAGCAAGTGGGAGGAAAGACGAGGACAAACTCTTGAAAGCCAAAAAGCCGCAGCAGGAAAGTGCCGGGGAAAAGGGCGGAAAATGGTGGCCACTTTGCTTAATTAAACGCGCCAGTTTCGTTGTGACTAGAGATTGAAAACTGTGCCAAGTGGCTCCAGTCGACACTTCAACTCACCGCCATCATGCCCACACACACACACTCCATGTCTCCTAGAAATTTTTAATTTAAATAATTAAAGGAAAGGTGCCAAGAAATGGGAGCTGCAACTTGAGTTTATCAGCCAGAGAAACACGGAAGCAGTAGCTTCATCTGCCAGCAAAAACAAGGAACAAAAAAGAAGAGGGAATAACACAGAAAAAAGTTAAGAAAATACCACCCCTAGTGCCATTAGCATTTGGCATCAGCACTTTTCATTTTAGCACCTTTCAGCAATAAAATTTTCTGCGCAACTCGACAATTTTATGCTCCCAGACAAAAGGTAACAAAGGAAGGCAAGGAGCAGCTGAGAAGGCCAGAAAGCTACACCGAGAATACAAATTATTTCTACAAGGAAACTCGAGTTCCTAATACTAATTTTTATAATATGTATTATATTATCTATCCATCTTGGGTCGGAAACATTATTGCATAAATTTAAATACAAATTTGAAGTAATTTGTATAATTTACTTGGACTTTTCCTTTATGAAAGCAAATCAACTTTTATTTATTTGCTCTTATTATCCTTGCAGTGCAGTGGGCAGGAGCCACACCCACACTTAGAGCCAGTGACTATTCGTAGTTAAAAGATCTACACTGCCCGATAGGCGCAGGCTTTTTAATGAAAAGCCAAAGGAGAATATCCTTAGCTCACCTCCGACCCACAGCAAAAACAGAAAAAACCCCTAGAAAGCTGGAGAAGACGCGGACAAAAGTTGCAAGTGAACGAGACTGCGATGTGTTGCCACAGATAAGGACACGTCCCTTTAGACCCGCTCACACTCACGTGCACAAAGCCAAGATGGAGATGGTGTTGGCCCGATAAGGTCCGATTTTCCATTGGGCTGAAAGGGGGAAAGTCTCATTCTTGTTCACTAAACTCCAAGGAGGCCGATGCCTGCTTCTACTAACTTTTTCTTTAAAATTCTCTTGAGACAAATAAAATATATACCTAAGAGAGTTAATAAGAGTTATGTTGAGCTCAGGGAGTTCTTAGCTTAAGAATATTGAAGAGATCAGTTCTTTTATAGCAAGAAAAGTAAACAAAATAAAATTGGATTAAAAACTAGTAGTTATACTCTGCTTAATGAGTTAAAACCTAAATCAAACATGATGGAATGCTCAAGAAAATGTTACCAAGAACATGTCGCTGGCACATCAACTTTATTAATTTATAACTCACATACTTATAAACCAATCCTGCTCTAATTTTGGGCACAATATCAGTTATTTTTTAGAAAAAAAGTTAACAAAATAATATTGTATTAAAAACAAGTATATATACTCTACTTAATGGTTTACAACATAAATCAAACATGATGGAATGCTCAAAAAAATGTTGCCAAGAACATGTCAACTTTATTAATTTATAACTCACATATTTATAAACCAATTCTGCTCTAATTTTGGGCAACACGTCCGCACAAGGCTTTAGTTACGAAGTATTTATTTAGTTTCTGCAGAAATTCAAGAACTACTCCACAAATCCCTGAAACTGATCCCTGGAATTGCCCCAACTGAACTAAATGAATTGAAGGCGAAGCCAAAGGCCGAATTTAAGACAAATCCATCCAATGGGATTTTCCCCTTGCCCAGTTGCTTGGCCAAGTCAACTAATTAGGTGCCAAATGAGAAAAGAAAGGAGGGAAAATAATACTAAATGAGACAGGGGAAAGGGGAGAAGGGAGAATGAGACAGAGATGGCGATGGACAAAGTCAACGATTAGCTAATAAGACGATTGGCAGTGGCAAACTTTTGCCATTGGCCACTTTGTGAAATTGTTTGCCATATTTGCAGCTGCTGAAACTTTATCGGGCCCACACACACACGCACACCACACACAGCACACACACCACGCACACACAATATACTCCGCACACACACGAACTAATCAAATAAACTGAACCAACTTGAGGCGATGAACAGCAGCTATATATGTCCTGCGTCCTGCGTGCTGCGTCCTACGTCCTGCGTCCTGGATAAGGCTGTGAATGTGGCCACGCGCATTGAATATAGAATATAGAATATATATGCCAAGTCAAAACACAGCAGCAGCGGCAGCAGCAGCAACAGCAGCAGGAGCAGCGGCAGCGGCAACAATAAGGACGCAGGACTCATGTCCAGTGCGGCAATATGAAGAGCCTTTATTAAGTAGAAGGTCATATCGAGTTACACACTTCGTGGCAAAATGTACACAACGACGGAGAAGCACATGTGGCCATACACTGGCAAAAAAATATATACAACTTAATATAATAATAAAAAAAAATAATTGTTACTAATAATAATAAATATAATAAAGACTCAAAATTAATCCATATATTTATATTATTGATAAGGCCAAGTATTTGAATTTAAAATAACATAAATAATATACACATTCTCTCCAATTTTCCCTCTGTGTAGAAGGCAGAGAGACGAGGAGGGCAAAAATTCCAGAGACCTGGTGGGTTAAAGTTTGTCAAGCTGTCGCTGCTTTTCCGTGGCAAGTGGCAGACTAATTAATGATTTGGCATAAGTTTCTTGTTCCCCGCTTCACGCCCCTTATCTCCACACACCCCACTGTGCACAACAAAAATGTCAGAAGCAGGTAGGAGGAGCAAGAACTGTGTGCTATAATTTACTTTTGGCATTTGTCTCACTTTATTTATAAGCATTTAGCTTAATTACCCAAATTATTAGAGTAAAAATATTAAAATGTGGATAATGACCATATATTCAAGTGGGTTTTAAATATATTTTAAGGTATTAAACCTTATTAAGCTTTTTATGAGGTATAAGGCATGGCTAAAGATTTTAAATAATAGCAAAAGAAGTGTGATTTAAATATACTTTAATATATTAAACATTATTAAGCTTTTTATGAGGTATAAAGCATGGCTAAAGATCTTAAATAAAACCAACTGAAGTGTGATTTAAATATATATATAGGTATTAAATATTATTAAGCTATTTATGAGGTATAAAGCAAAGATAAAACTCTTAAATAAAACCAACAGAAGTGTGATTTAAATATATATGTAGGTATTAAATATTATTAAGCTATTTATGAGGTATAAGGCAAGGCTACAGATCATAAATAAAACCAACAGAAGTGTGATTTAAATATATATGTAGGTATTAAATATTATTAAGCTATTTATGAGGTATAAGACATGGCTAAAACTCTTAAATAAAACCAGCAGAAGTGAGATTTCTTGGCCTCAAGTGCAAGTTTTTGCTAATTGCTAAAAACCGAAATTCCATCTAGACGCCGCAGCACCGCTGAGCCACTGAGCTCACCCACCGGGCCACCGAACCCCGCACCGCCCCGCCCCGAAAATCCAAAGGCCACCGAACGTGGCTGCCGGGAAATTGCTGCCAATTAGCGAGTCTTGTGCGAGCAGGCAATTATTATGCGCTAGATGTTGCTGCGGCTGATGCCGAGCCAAATTAGCGACAGCCACGAAATAAGTTTCCCAGCCTAACTAGTCCCTCCTCTCCCTTGCTGCCCTCTAGTTTAAGCTGGTTTTTCTAGATTTTCACGCAGAGCAATAGGGCCAGTGCTTTATGCTCTAAATATTTCATAGATTTAAAGCCAAGATCTTTCTTATTTCCAGAAGATTATTTTAAAAGTGATTTTATGCTATGACAAGCAATAAATATTAGAGTTTATAAAGCTTAAGGAGGTTCCCTAAGGTCTAAGCTTAGTTTCTGTAAAATAATTTCCAGGAATTTCTTAAGTTACTTAAACATTTTCTCTCTCTGCACCGCAACATGCCATTTAAGTGGCTGAGCAAAAATTGTAGCACACTTTTAAGCGTTGGCCATTTCTGCTCCTGCCTTTCCTCTGGCTTACTTCTTATTTTCTCTCCTTTATTTTTTGGGCAGAGTTCTCAGGACCCGAGTGCCATAAAATCCACAACAAAGAATTGCATTAAAAATATATATGTATGTGCACACGCGTTGCCCCCTGTAAATTGTAAATCTAAACGCACAGAAGGGAGGAGATAAAAAAAGTAAAAAACCAAATATACAAGGAGGCAGGCAAGAGAAGGGAAAAGGGACATTAGCCGCATTTTGTCTTGGCAACCACACACACACACACACACACATAGACACACACCCAGACACACTTGAACACCACTCACCAACACACGTGTTCGTGTTGTGCATGCGAATCACGTAGGTGCAAGGGGCGGCGACGGCGACGGCGCAGAATTTTCGGTGAGGTGTTGCTGGTGTTTTTGTAGCTAGTTTAAATGCTCAACGCCATGCCATGCTCATTTTTTAGTGAAGTTTTATCCGAAAGACAAAGTCTACGACATGTACGTGCAACAATACACACAGTAAACGAACTCAGGCGACAGACGACGGCCCAGAGAGGCTCTGAGTTGGCAGTGGAGATGGCTGAAGTTAGATAACTAGATGGCACAGGGCCCTGCGATATCCATTTAGATAAATGATGGGACATATGCACCTGCTAGCTCTGCCTCTCTGTATCTATATCTCTCTCTTTCTCAATCCTATCTGGCTCTCTTTCTCAATCCTATCTGGCTCTCTTTCTCTTACTTGCAAGCTAGCAAAATTGCCGGATTCTTCACAACATTTCCACACAGACAATGAATTTCAAGTGCCAAAAAAGGGCGAGAAAAGGTTATTCCAACCAAATTGATTCGGCCATGCCAACTATTTGAGGCAGTTTGCTAAGATAAATCCCCAAAATGATTGATAAAGATCTTAGATTCTGAAAATTGTAAGCTCTTTACATTTAATTGCTGTTAATAAATAAAATGAAGACCATTTGCTTGGGCTTTAAATATATATTTCCAGCAAAAATCTATAGACTTTGTTCTTGTTTTTTGCTACTACAAAAGTGATATTTTTATTTGGTGTTGGCTGTTAATAAATAAAATGAAGGCCCTTTTATTAAAATTAAAAATAACTTGAATGCTTAAAAAACTGTATTTATTTACAAGTTTTTTGCTTAGGCTTAAAATATATATTTCCAGCAATTTTGTTCTTGTTTTTTGCTACTGCAAAAATGGTATTTTTATTTGTTATTGACTGTTAATAAATAAAATGAAGGCCCATTTATTAATATTAAAAATATCTTGAATGCTAAAAAAAAAACTGTCTTTATTTTCATGCTATTTGCTTAAGTTTTAAATATATATTTCCAGCAATAATCTATAGATTTTGTTTTAGTTTTTTGCTACTATAAAAACAGTAAACCTTTCTTTTTGGTAATTATTTATTTGAAGAAAAAATTTTGAGTTTATTTATGCCAAGAATATTTCATAGCATATTATAGCCACTCATTGTTACTTCAAACTTTTCTTTTCCACCGCACAATTTTCTAAACTTTGTCACTCTTTTCTTGGCACTTCAATTACAGATGGCTTCACTTTTCTTGGCCCTTTTGCGCAAATTCCAAATTGAAATTTCGAGGAAATTGAAGGAGGGCTAATAGTGGAAATGAAAGCTGGGATAACCGCAAAGTGACAATAAAACGAACCGACACATGAGGCCAAAAACACAGTCATGTTATAAAGCTAATCTAAGTGAGAGAATATATAAGCAGGTCGTGGGAGTACACACAAAGAAATAATGGTAAACATAAGAGAAAAACATTGGGAAGTATTTAGTAAATATTGAGAAATAAGAAATAAATAAAGTGTTATGCAAATATTTATAGTTTTGGTTAGAAAACTTTCCAATAAATAGTAATAATATAATTTCTTTTAACTAAAGCAACTATGTTATAGTTTCCAGTGCATTTATGTGTGTTTATTTGTTTTTTGGGCTTCACTTTGTGCTTAATAAACTGTTTAGGTTTTGAAATGCAGACGGCTGAGTGGCAGACAGAATGCTCCACAGTCGGGCCAACTTATTGTTCAAATTGTGCCGCAGGCAACAAACCCTCACACAGATACCCACAGGACACACACACTACACACACACTACACACACACTACACACACACTACACACACATTACACACACTACACACACTACATACACACCACATACACACATGTGACTGCATAATAAGCAAGTGCTTGAAAGGCCTCAAAAGCAAACAACAAAAGCAACAGCAACACGAGTGGAACAAGCCACCTCAACGATTCTGTTTGGGTTGCTGATGATGCACAACACACAGTCACGGAAACAAGAGGGGGTCTCAGAGGGGGGTCCCTACCAAGGGGGGGCTTAGAGAGGGGCTTAGAAAGGGGCTTAGAGGGGCCCCGGTTGGCGGGTGTTTGTGCATGTTTGTTGCTCTCGGAGTGCAAGCAAATTTGCATAGATTCCAGCGTCACGTTCGCGTCTCACCTGTCCAAATCCAAGGGAAAGGGGTTTGGGAAAAGCACAGACAACAAAAAATAGAGAAAGGTAGGAAGAAACCAGGAAAAAGTGTTAGGAAAAGCCACGAGAATAAAGGTAATTAAAGAAAAGCCATGGCCCCTCAAAGGCCAAACTCTCCTTAGAAATAGCTTAATATACTCTGAAAAATGAATAAAACTAAGGGTAAGCCAGAACTTCAATATAAAAGGATATAAAAAGATCTCAAAAATAATAATAATAATGTAAACATATGTATTATTAGTATTAAGTGTGAATATATAGTCAATTAATATAATCTAGTGTGTACGTCATATAAATATAATAGTACTTTGTAGTAAGTATCGATAAAACGATAAATATCTTAGGAAGTGCGGCCAACTTCACTTGATAAGAAAAAGAAGAAAGAGATAGACGCGCGAAATTATAAAAATATATAAAATATATAAAATAAAGACCATAATTTACAATAATAATTATTTACTCTTAAAAGAGGAAACAATCTTTGTTTATATTTTTTTTTGACTTAAGTGTATACATATACAGGGCATATAAGTAAAACCTTTGCCCATCGGGCTTGGTTTTCGTATACTCAGTGTGTGTGTGCGTCATAATTATAGGGACACTTGAGATGGGAATTAATTACACAATTTGTGAGCGGATCGGGGCCCGCCACATTAATTAGCGTTCATCAATCATGTTTGACCGCAGCAACAGCAGTCGCGGAGTGGACGGGCGTGGAGTCGAGTGGAGTCGACGACCAAGGACACTTGAGAGCCATCAGCACAGCCCAGCACTACCCACACAGGATCCTTAAGGATATCATCGGCGCCTGCCCTTCTCCTTCCCTGGCTGTCTCCGGCAGTCTGGCGCAAATATTGCGCAATTTGTCGTCATTATCCAGGATATTGAACCTTATAATGTGCGTCGACATCATCAATTCCAAAAATGTTGACGTGGGCGCTGCCAGCCCAGCCCCTGGTGGAAATCGAGAAGGGGTGGAGCGGCAGGAGAGGGTGCCAAAGGTACCTTCCAGCCATGTCTAAAAGATGATGTCAATAAAACCCACGGACGTAATCGATTTAAGCCAACACTTAAGTTAAGGCTCCCTTGGGATTTATTGCGGAAATTTAGAAGAACTCAATTCCATATAGCAGAAGTTACAGGCTTTTAAAAGATCCTTGGGAAGACCCTCTTAAATAATATAATTAATTCTATTATTTACTTATACCAAGGCTCATTTGATTAAGTAATACAGAGAGAAGGCATATTTAATTATACCTTTGTAACATCTGCCTTTTTGTTTCTATTTATTTATAAAAAAAAGCAACTAAAAGTGCCTAAAGCTTAAGTGTGGTTTTTTAGATTTCTCATTAAAAAATATTCTTGAATTATTATTATGTATTATTATACGCATTATCATATTATTATATATTATTATACGCATTTTTATATTATTATATATTATTATACGCATTTTTAATATTATTATATATTATTATACGCATTATTATATTATTAGATATTATTATACTCCTTTTTATTTTATTATATATTATTATACGCATTTTTATATTATTATATATTATTATACGCATTTTTATATTATTATATATTATTATACGCATTGTTATATTATTATATATTATTATATATTATTATACGCATTTTTATATTATTATATATCATTATAAACCCTAAACTATAAGCCCCAGCAAGCTATTACTGGCTACTTCCTTTCCCTTATTTCCTTATTTATGCCTTGACGTAGAAACTTCAATCAGGAAATATCATCGTCCTTATTTATCCCGCCGCCTGCGAGGATAATTGAACGGAGGACCAACAAAAACAAAAACAAGAAAGGGGAATAAGAAGGAAAACAGAGATGGGGAAAAACGAAATCAATCGAAAAGATTTAAAGCCGCAATTTTCCACGGTTCGCTGTGCGAGTGAGTCGGCGGTTAGTGCGGTTTCTTTCCGTTACCGTTACCCGTTCCCGTTCCCGTTCCCATTACCATTCCCAATCCCAATCCGAATCCCATTTCCAATCCCATTCCCATTTCCAATCCCATTCCGTTCCCAGTACAGTGGCAGACAGAATTGACAATCATTTTACACTTGGCAGGATATTATGTAAATTGCTTTTCATATTTGTGCAACATTTAAATTTGCAAACACACTCAAACACGGGGAAAAGGCGAGAAAAAGAAGAGGAAAGCGGATGACAGCTGGCGGGAAATGGGTGGAAAATGGGCTGGAAAGTAAGTAAATCACGACTTGGCCAGGGAACGGTGTGTGTGTTGAGGCCAAAGCAAAGCAAAGGCAAGGATGGAAACCGGCAACATCATTATAACGATAGGCAGCAGCGGCGGCGGCGGCAGGAGACCAGGCCCCAAAGGCTGATTGAATGCGCGACTGACTGGCTGACAGGCTGAATGAATGACTGACTGAATGAATGACTGAATGAACAACTGACTGTCGACAGAGGCGGCAGACGGCAGACGGCAAAGGCGAAACAGAGACGGCACTCGTGTCGCGGCCTCGGGGAGAAATTAACGATGCGTGAAAAGTCTCTCGCTGATTTCAAATGCGACTGGTCACACTGAGCAAAAAATATATTAAGCATATTAAGCATAAATATATATACAAACAAATAGCACAAAATATTAAATAAAAATCTATAAAGCCTTAAAATAGAACAGATTAAAGCTCTCTGATTTAATAGGTAAGCCACCCGTCGAGACACTGGCACCTTGTTTATGGCAAACCTAGTAACTGTATTTCCATCTCCGCCCCTGGGCGTGTCTGTGTTTTTTACGTTTCTGTCAGTTTTATTTTTTCACAGCCTTGGCAGAGCCCAAAAAAAAATAAAAGGGGGGGAGAATAAAAAAAGGGGAGAAGCAATCGCAATGTGTCAGTTTTAATGGGCCTGCAATTGCCGCAGGCGCTTGATGTCGGTCTCTGCCTCTGTCCCTGTTTGTGTCCTTCTGCTCCTCCCTCCATTTCTGGCGAGGATTCGCTGGAGCACCGATTGGGTGCTAAGTGCATTTCCCATACATACATACATACATATATATGTGTGCAGAGGACCTGCAATTAAGCCCGGGGCACAGGCCATTGGACAGACATAAAAATGCAGGCTGATTTAGGAGGAATGCCAAATTACGAGGACATACAATCCATATTTATGGCCTGGCATTATGGGTAGAGCCATTTGAGCAAAGGATTATAGGGATATTCCTTTGAAACAGCACCAAACACGAGCAATATTGATATCAATTAAAGGTAACAAACTATATAGTATGTATATACTTTAAAAAAATATTTAAAAATAATTAATTAATCCTACAAACTATGTAGACTTTATAATCTCAAATAATAATCATTTTAAATGTGAGTTGTTACAAGAAAACGATCAGGCCTTTTCCCAAAATATAAGGAGAGATTATATAGGCAAAGGAAATTGTGTTTAACCCACTGAACCCACAAGGATTCGAGGGCTCTGCCGAATGAATCTCGAATATCCTTTTTCCCAGGTCGAATGTAATCGAATGCAAAGTAATTGAGGCCCATCAGGCACATTATTCCATTTCAACGTGGGCCTCTGTACTAATTGGTTTACTATTACGCATACGCACCGTTGCCCCGCATGTTGGATATAAATCAGATGGACTTCTCTTCCAGAAACGGGCTCTGCGTTAATTCAATCATATTAAATTCCAGATAACTCATTCGATCCATTACATATAAAAACAAAGTGAGAGAGTGAGTGGCCACAAAATATTTCAGTTATTGATTACAAATCCATTTTTGTGGCTACACTCTTTGAAATGTGTATTTCTGATAATTGAAAATTACAATCGGACATTTCCTTTGTTCCATTTACAGATAATTGTGCCAGAGAGTCCATTAAACGCCAGGGAACTAATTCAATTAACGTCACTCATACGCCCGGTGGACCAACGACATCAAATAAACACACAATACAATATGTATAAATAAATATGGAAATAAACAGAGAAATACTCAGCACAGAGTCAACAAATCAAAAATCCTTATCCCCATGACAAGTCAACATAACTGTCCAGATACCTGGCTACCTTTGGATTCATAAATCTGTTGGGTATTTGCTCTTCATTATCTTCGGACACAGCGCTGGGGCTCTGGGCTCAAAAACTCACCTGAAAGTAAACGGAAACAGAAGGGAGAAGGCAGTTGGTTAGTGTGGAAAATGGAAAATGTGGAAAATATTTCAGTAAGTGTGTGCGTAGGGGAAAATATGTATAGACAAGCTGAAAATCTTTATTACACAGCAGAGCCCGCCCGGGGAGGGAATGGCTTATGGTGCTCTCGGTTGTTTTTGGTTTCGGTTTCGGTTTCGGCTCGAAAAAAAATAAGGGAAAAAAGGCCCATAAACTAGGTCAAAGGTTCCGCCCCCAGGCATCTAAAAATTTAGTTATAAAATCCCAAAATCAGCTTGCCACAGGCAGCAAATGTATTTGCCTATTTACAGACTATTGCACACTTTCCCGGCAACAGAAAAAAACCAAAAAGGGAGCAGCCCAGCAACAAAAAAAGGAGAGGGAAAAAATTGGTATAAACTTAGTCGAGCGCAAACCGAAAACTAAATTGAATTGTGCGCCATGGGGATGAGAACATGTATGATGGTTGGTGTGGGGATATATAGCAGGGATATATAGCAGGAGCAGGAGCAGGAGCAGGAGCAGGAGGCAGACTCTCCCTGGATCTCTCCCCTCGCCCACTGTGGGGTTATACGGAATTTTTCGGAATTTCTGTAGCTCGATCTGCCCTTCTTCACTTACCGAGAATGCTTTGAGAAATACCAAACACTGTATGATGCCCTCCATGGTGTCGCCGGTGAGGCAGAAGGTGCCTGTCAGGTGGCGTCCCTTGCGGCCCACAGTGGCCGCCGCCAGCGAGGCGTGGACGAGTGCCCTTTGTTGTCCTGCACCACCACCACCACCAGCAGCAGCACCACCACCACCACCTGAACCGACTGCACCAACGGCACCGACTGCACCACCCACCACAGCACCACCGCCCACAGTGACAATGCCCTTGCCAGCGGCGGCAGCGGCGGCGGCTGTGGCCACCACGCCGCTGGTCAGCATTCGTGGTAGTGGCGCCGCTCGCATCAGACGCTCCAGCGAGTCCATCGGAACAATCGGTGGTTATCGCTGCGGTTATCGTTGATTTGTGACTCCCGATTATTATTGTGTTTCTTTCTTTTTTTGCACTTTTATCGATTTAATCTCGTTAAACTCCTTGAATCGTTACTCGCGAGTTATTTGCATTGGGTTTCGTTTATTGTTTTCCTTAGTCTGTCAGCGCACATTTTACTCAACTGCAAGGATTTCGATTAATTTGTTTTCGTTTTGGTAATTTTGCTTTTTTTTTTCTTCGCAAAAAAACCCACATAAACCAAGAACCAATCACAAAAAATGTGTTTGCTAGAGAATTTGCCAAGAACAAACCAAAAGGGAAATTGTTAACCAAACAAAAAATAATAATAAGAAAAGAAAACTGGGAGAGGAGCGGAGCTAAACATGGTTATCGGTCAACGGCAGGCGGACAACTGAAGCTGCAGCAAACTGTTACTGCCACTGCCACTGCTACTGCTACTGCTACTGCTACTGCGACTGCGACTGCTACTGCTACTGCTACTCTTGCTAAAGCCAAACAGTGACCCACTACAAGTCACTATTTTCCATATATAATTTATGGCCCAGAGAGAGAGACACACAGAGCAGAGCTGGGCAAACATCGGGGGGCGTTGTGACTATCAATAACCGAGAGAAGTAGGCAACGAAGAGGTCCCCATAAAAAACAAAAACACAAACAAACAAAATAAGACAGAAAATAGACGGGAAGCGAGGAGCCAGGAGCGAGGAGCGAGGAGCAGAAAATGAACTGCGAAATGCAAAATGTCATTGTGATGACTTTGTGGGCAAGCATTTGGCACTTTGTATACGAAAATATACGAGCATATTCCAAGAAGGCAACATGACAGCGACGACTGAGACTCCCCCATTCCTCCCTCACTGCTGACCGCTGACTGGGGACTAATAAAATTCAAGTTAAATGGTTGTTAAAAATTTATAGCAGACGCCTCGGCTTCCGTGCGCCATTTGAAGACATCGAGGAACAGCACCAGCACCAGCAGCAGACATAAGAAGCTGGACGCTGAACCAGCGGAGCGCAAGGAGCACAAGGAGCACAGGAGAATTTAGTCCAAAAGCTGACAGGAGGTCGGTTCCTGTGCTTCGGTCTTATGGCGCACTCCCAGTCATGTCACAAAAATGTCTTCTGCGTTGGTTAGCTTTAAAAAGTCGTCGGCAATAAAACTCTAAACTCACTAGATGGCCAAAATTGAATTTTTAATATCTGGTTTAAAGTTGGGTCCCTTCGGAGCAGTTGAAAATCATATCTGTATGGTTTTAACCTCTGTCTAACTTTAGGGTTAGCTTTAAGATAAGAAATATCTACCAAAAAAATTCTACACCTCCTTGATGGCTAGAAAAGAATAAAATTTAAGCCGGTTAAAAGTTCTAACCCTTTCTGAGGAGTTTTTAATTATATTTGTATGGTTTTAACCTCTGGTTAACTGTAAAGTTAGCCTGATATTACACATAGTCAGCCATACAGTTCTACCTGGCTAGAAAATATAATATTTAATCTCTGGTTAAATGTTATGGTTACTATAACAAGTACATAATCCTTTTTGAAGAGCTAAACATAATATTTGTATAGTTTTAACCACTGGTTAAAGTTAGAGTGCTACAAAATAGCTGCCAAAAAAATCTACACTCACTTAATGGCTAGCAAATTGAACATAAATGTTTCAATGAGGTCTAAAAATGTCAGGAATGTGTAGGAGGGAAGCCATACTCAATTTAAGGCTTAAATCAGACATTTCCAACCTTGAAAATGTAATGTAAACTGATTAAAACTGGCTGTATTCCCATGAATGTGGACTTTCATTTGTAAAATGCTCAAATTAATTTTCTCTCAACCGTCGAACCAAACAAAGTCAAGTGGAAACTTTTGCCGCCTGCCGGCAAAGCCCTCATGTGTGTTGGTGTGTGTGTGTGTGTGTGGTGTTCCTTCCCTCGACTTTTTTCCGGAATTTTCCCACTGGCAGCAGCAGCAGCAGTTACAGTTACAGTTACAGTTGAAGAAAAATAAGCATACAGCTGCTTGACAGTCAGACGGAGAAGAGTCAGTTCTTGGGTCCTTGGCTCCCGGCTCCTCTGGCTTTGGGTCCGCATTTGGCGTTGGCTTTGGCTTTGGCTTTGCCTAGAGCCGTCATCCGTTGGCTCTTCCGCTTCCATTGGCCCTGGCGCTTCAAGCGTAATTTATCTGCTGCCCCAAAGAGGAAGGAGGAAGGAGGCGGAGGCACAGGCACAGAGCCTGTCAACAGTAGGAGGAGACGGTGGAGTCCTGGCACGGGTAGAATTTATGCAAGCCGACGTATGGCCGGGCAGGATGAGAGACAGAAATATGTGTTGGCAGCACAGGAAGAGCCAACGAGCGAAAGGAGGCTGTGGAAAAACAGAAGGACAAAGTGCAGAGGAGCGGGACGAGGACGAGCCACTGTATTAACTGCAGCTAAATCAAACTTTTGAGCCAAGTTATGAATTATTTGCCATTGTGCAGCAGGCGAAACATTCCTTTGTCGACTTGGTCCCTTTTTTTTCCCCCCTAGCAGGAAGCCCACCGCTCTCTCCCTCTCATCTCGGAAAAGGTGGGTCGGCCTGTAATCTGCCGAGTCATCCGAGCTCCGAGCTCCGAACACCGAACACCGAACCAAGTCAATTTGAACAACATTTTGCCCAGCTCCGCCCTGGTTACACAAACAAGATTCCACATTCCGTTTCTTGGCCCGTCGTTGTCGTCTTCTTGGAAAGGTCCGTCCGGTGGTCCGGTGGTCCGTCCCTTTGCTTTTTTCTGTCTAGCTGTGATGATTTGCCATTTGGCAGGGGCACGTAAATTGAACGGCCGGGGCCAAAAGTTCAGGGGTAAACAGCAAACAAACAAAAAACACCGAGAGAACTCTAGCAAAAATTAAGTGAAAATAATAAACCCAACAGCACACACATTCTATGTGAAAGAAGCTGTGGAATAAGGCCAAGGCAAGGGGGCATTACACACACGTTGACCGGTGTGTGTCCTGCTGCCTGATGGCATTATAGTTAATTAAAGGTAAACCCAGGGACTCGCTCTCCCCGCCCCGTCACGCACAGTGGTTGAAAAACAACAGGAATTGAGTCTACACTGTAGGTGGTTTCTACCTGAAATGGGTTTATTTGTTTATAAATAATTTAGATTGACTTATAGTCTTGACTTTGACCTGAAGTTAAGTTAAATATTAATCGATAAATGCCGAAATAGACAAAATAATCGATAACTGCAAAACGATAAAATCACTAATAACTGACTTCGAGTAAATTTATCTGCACGGACATAGTTAAGACCTAAAACTGATTAATTGCAAACTCAAAGTGTTCCGATATATTATGATATATATATCAATATCCTAGAATCAAGTCTTTTTTAATCGATTAACAAATTTCAAATACATTTCGATGAGAACTGGAATACATATTTATCGATATACTCGTTTAACGGTTTTAAAATTGATTTAACAAATTTTAAATTCCTTTCAATAAGAGCTGGAATACATATTCATCGATATACTCGTTCCAAGTTTGTTTTAATAAATTTTAAATTATTTCCTATGAAAACTGAAAGATTCTTTCTCAGGTTCTGTATCCTTTACCATGATCCTGCCATGCTGAATGTGTGTAAAGTCTACTTTTGCGTGTGTGCGCCAAACTGGAAACTTTGCAAATGAATGGCAAGGCATTGGAAATAATGAGCCGTATTTACATTTCAAAGCGCTCACTCGGCCCAGCCGGGCCCGGGTAAGTTTTAGATCCGGACTACCGGGGTCCAAATCAGTTGGGAAACTCTCCTCCGACCAGAGAGAAGGATTGCGAGAAAGGCCAGGAGAAAGCGAGACTGGGGAGACTCGGAGAGGCTTTGGGCCAAGTCTGCTTGGGTTGTGGGAGTAAATGGCGAGAGCTTTCGGTGGCAGGATTGCATACAATTTGTTTTATGGCCATGGCGTGCACATTAAACGCGCACTTAATCACACGCACTGGGCGTGGCTATAGCCGAGTTAACCACCCGCCCACTTTCCGCCAACAAAAACAAAAAAAAAATAAAGAAAAAATAGGAAGAAAAACACATCCCCACCGCCGTCGTCTGTGGCGACAAATCAAATTGATTTCGCTCTGGGTTTCTTTTCCCGCTCTATGTATGGCTATGTGTGTGTGTATTGGCGCTGCCCCTTTGTTGTGCTATTTTGCGCCTTATTAAATCACTTTTATTGCCATTGAAATGTGCAAAAGTTTCCTCGGAGCGGGCGCTGGGGCGTATACGTAATATGATTTTTAGCTGCCAAAAAAATAATTCATATTTATGGCAAGTTTCCTTTAGCTCAGTTCATTGGCAGTCGTCGAAGGAAATCATCATCAAGGAGAGCTCATTATGATGTTGCCTGGGCAGTAAATGATATTTTGTGTCGAAATATATATATATATTTTCCCAGATTTTGCCATTAGCAACAACCACCGGCATTGGTTTGATTCTGGTCAGGTTATCTGTTGGTTTTCTTGTGTAGTTGCTCTTACTTGGCCAGAGGAGCGGGAACCAGGACCAGTTTGCCCCACGGCCGCCGCCAGGGAATGTCCTTTGTGCGCCTGACAACCGCCGCAAATAGACAAGACAAACAACGCATTTCTGGCAAACACACACTGGAGGCATGTTATTCCACCGCCAGGTGAGTCCTTCGACCCGGCTTCGTGTTCACCAGACGACAGGTGATACCTAATCACAAATAATTTCTAACTGAATGCGCGTGGCCAGCCTCTACAAGCCATCTGGGGCTTGGCTAATGAGGCCATGGATTTTTATACTTTTACGTCCTTACTAATATCATTTGCTGCAATAATTTCAGCGAGAGAAATGTATTTGTTCTTATTTTCTCGCCCAACATTTCTCAAGAGGCAGCGGCATAATAACCCTGCTTAAAAAATGTTGAACCATTTTTTTTCCCCTATTATCCTTTTTACGCCAGCCTAATCTGTAGGCAAAAAAAAAAAAACACAAAATAAATAAAAAATAAAAAAAATAACAGACCCCTAGAATCAGCGCCCACAGCTTTCCAGCGAGGCGTGTAATTAAATTTTCATGCCACCTGCCGCTGTCGAGGGCTGAGCTTAGCGTGGGCGTGAGCGTGGGAGGGGGGAGATGAGGGGGCGGACTATGGGAGTGGCATACAAAGAATGCAAATTGCCGGGGCTATTCCAAAATGCAAGCCTCAACGCCTTCGAATGCAGCGAAAGCAGGCGGAAGTAAATGCAGCAGCATCCTCCCAGAGCGCAGCCCCTACGCTTTCCGGGTTTTTTCTTCTCTTCTCTTTTTTTTTTTGCCACATCTCACCTGGCACTCGACGAACGACACTCGAGTGGTCAGGTGTTAACAGGTAGGAACACCATACTTGAGCTTAGTCGCCCTAAGATCTCTAACCGTCTCCTATGCATTGGGGTAATTATTTAGGCATTTAAGTTGTGCTAATTAAGAGCAGCACTGGGAAAGCATAGAGCTTGAAGTCATATATAGTTATACAAATTTTTGGCATTTTTTTAGCAGTACTGCAGACTGATATATATCGAATTACTATAGGTTTAAGCCACTGCAAGTTGAGCTCTCTCTCAGAGGTAGAAAGAGGCGGAGTGTCTGTCAAAGATTCTGATTGTCAAATTCGATTGAACAAACCAAACAAAAAAGCAAACAAAACAAAACATTCAACAAAAGAAAAACAAACAAACTACGTCTGCTTTTCTGAAACTCTTGATTTTTCCAGTGATTTTCCTAGCAATTTTCCCTGTGATTTTCCTTGCGAATATTCCTGCGATTTTCCTTGCGATTTTCCGATAACCAACCAAGATGTCGATTGTGTTGTCTATCGCCTAGAGAAAAAAAGAGCTGCACTCGGAGCTGATTTTTTGGTTAGACTTATTCACACTCCGCCTGTATTTAGCTTATATATATATTTTTATTTATATTATATATATATGTGCTTTACCATTAACCCATGTGGACAATGGCGGAGTTGACTTTTCGTGCTTGGCGCAACTAAAACTGGCAGCCACTCTGCGGTGGCAAACTTTTCTCCATGTTCAGAGCTCGCTCGGGTTTACTGTCGATTCAACAAGTTAAAACACCAGACCGCAGGCAGTGAGTAATATATATATAAATATATATATAGATAGAGGGGACTCATTAAGTCACAGCAGATAAAGCAAACAAAGTTGCGGGCAAAACACATTTTTTTCTATACCTTCCCACCACATATAAATTAAATACACACAAGGGAATGATTGCAACTGAAAGCTAACTTTTCCGAGCGGCATTTACAGCTGCAAAAACAATAATTAGCTGGGGGAAAATAGTTAAAACAAATGCCTGGCAGCCGATGTTAAGTTCATAATCAGCTTTTAAAGGCAAACACAGTGGAAATGCGGGCTCTAAAGTTGATTTAAAAGGGGAATTTCCCTTAAATCTGGCTAAGGCCTAAAAAAAAATCCCATAAATTAAGCGAATAATATATAAACTAAACTAAACACGTACCAGCAAAAGGAGTATAAATCACAAGGGGGGAGGAGGCCACAGAGGCCACGCCCCCCGCTCACACGGAGCTATCAATTCTGTAAAGTCACAGAACAGACGCCGAGATTAATTGACTTGGATAAATTCCGCTGGGCTAATACGTCTTTGGGAATTAACCCACGATAGATGAGTGGAGGCGCACACACACACACACACACACACACATACACACACACACTGGGATTAGGGTAAATTAAGTTGAGTCCAAGTAGGGAGCATTTGTTTCACTTAAATTTCCTTAAAGCGAAACTAATTTCAGTTAGCCAGCATATACTTGTATATTGATTCGATTTTGCTCATTTTTTTCTTCCTGGCCATCAGCTAACCGGCACGAATGGGTTAAGCTGACCGTGACTGCATGGCTGTGGGTCATTTCTCATGACGGCACGGCGGCGGCGGCTGCTGGGTTAATGATGCAGAAGAATATTGCCCTTGATGCGGCTCAACTTTCGGGGGAGGCCGACCCCCGACCGAAGACAGAAAGCGCCAAGAGAGGGTTAAGGCCGGAGATGAATGGGCTCTGGTTTTTGGCAAGTTAAACAGCGAGGGGCTGGCTTAAATACTAGCCATGATGTTGCATTTATGGACCATCTGCCTAATTCCTGACTGCTCAACATAAAACAAAAATCGCAGCACACTTTTTGGCGCTGCCCGGAAGAGAACAAAGGGAAAATCCATCAAAAACAGACACAGTCGCCGGCAGGCAAAGTAAATTAGAAATTTAAGAAAATAAAAATTGTAAATAATATTTTATAGTTAAAGGTTTTCTAAGGATTCTCCTTGTGATTTGAAATCTATATTAAATGCAACAAGAAATAAGCAATTATTGAATCATAAATTATATTAAAATGATCATTACTTATTTTATTTGTTAATTTTATTAAATAATGAAATAAATCAACTTAGGGTCATTTTCGGTAAGCGTTTCTTTCAATCTTTTTTTGCAACGAATCTTGAATTAAGAATTAACTAGCTTTAAAGCCTTTTTAAATCCATGATTACCTAGGACGTGCTTAGCAAAATGTGTTTTATATAGGATTCAATTGTTAAATACAAGCTATCAGCTACGCATTAAAAAATAAGCAAATATTGAATGATAAATTAAATTAAAATGATCATTAATTTCCCATTCATATTTTATTTGTTTATTCTATTAAATAATGAAATAAATACACTTAGGGTCATTTCCTCTAAGCGTTTCTTTAAATCTCTTCTGCAAAGCATCTTGAATTAAGTAATGAAATAGCTTTAAAGCCTTTTTAAACCCATGATTACCTAGGACGTGCTTAGCAGAATGTTCTTTATATAGGAAAATCTTTCTACTCAATCAGTAAAATCAAGCCATCAGCAGTGCTATTAATTTGACCGCAACTGTACATAATATGCCTTAATATGTGTGTGTATACACCACACGCATTCGGCACCAGGCCAGAGATGTGTGAGTGTGTGCTGGGTAAAAACAAACAATAGTAAAACTGATTAAGTCGGGGGAAAACCACATCAAGCTAAACGATGATGAAGAAAAGACCAAAAGATTACGAACGTCGAACGTTGAACGCCGAGCACAAAGCCAGGGGAGGAGAGACAGATGCTGAAAGGGGGGAGAGCTGGGCCAAATCTGTGTGGGAACAGGGGGAATGAGGGGTAAGCCGAGGGGAAAAATACAGGGGGGAACGTTAACTTGATGCGGGCCAAGGATACACAAACACACATGGTCACTGGAGATGAAAACGAGTTCCGAGGAATAAAAGAATACAACAAGAACAGGCTACCCCACACACACATGTAGATATAGTCCGAAAGCATATCGAATAATTGAAAGGATATATGCGAGTATGTGTGGATATATATATATATTCATATATGTATACAGAGAGGAAGAGGAAGGGAGAACTGGGGGGACAATTTGTAAGATATGATAGTAATGCTCTACAGCTTTTGTGCCTGCTTCCTCCTCTCGGCTTTACTTTTCGTTTTATTTCATTTTTCCTCCTTTTTCTGTGTTACGCCACCAACAATGACAGCAAAATTAGTCATTGTCCTCGGCTCCCGGCTCCCGTCATTTGCATATATGTGGTCCAGGTCCTGGGGTTCCCCTAGTCCTGACAATTATGTACAATTTACTTTGCATAACACTCGAAAGCAGAGGTTTAAAGACGGCTTCTCCTCTCTGAGGCAAAGCCAACTAGTTAGCATATTTGTTGTTCCCAGTCCACGGCCGCTTCGGACCCCAGGAATTCTCATAGGGCAGAGAAAAAAACAGAACACAGAACACAGGGAAACCCAAAATAGAAAATAGAAAACAAAAGCGGAAGCGGAAGCCGAAGAAAAACAAAAACAACGGGGGTGGAAAAGGTAACTCAACAGTCAACAAACATAAGTAAAAAGTTTCGAGCACCACATGAAGGCAGAAATTTTAAGCACGCGTAGAGCACACGCATAAATCTGGGAGCCTGACCAAAATTTCCACCTCCACATTTTCATCTCGAGACATAAAATATGCAGGAGGAACCTCTGTGTGCTATAATAGTTAGTTGTGACCTTACTAGTACTCTTTGGACACCACACTACCACGTGTGCGCTTGTGTTGAGTGGTTTTGGAGCTGCAAAAAGTTAGTTGGGAATTATTAGCCGGGGCTACAGGGAGAGAGAGAGACAAAGCACTAGCTAATGTGTGATACAGCGAATAAGAGAGCGAGAGAGAGAGATCAAAAGAGGTGGGTGGTGGTGGAATGTGGTGAGAGATCAAAAGTGGAGAGGTGCCTTCTCAGAAAAAAAATATATACAAGTGCACAGGTGAATGAAAAATTTCCACTTCTCTGCAGTTGAAGAGAGGGATATATCTTTCAAAAATATTTTCCATAATTAAGTTGGATATTATGTGAGGTGAGAAACTATAGATAGAGCCTTTCGGGTGAGGAGCTGTGGTGAAGAGTGTGCAAGCTGGCTGCCTCTTGGTGGTGAACTGTGGTGAAGTCATCATCATTGAGCTGAGGTGAGCTATGAAAAAGTAGTGACTTTGGGTGACTTAAGGTGACTTAAGGTGACTTTAAGTGACTTTGGGGTATGGGAAAAAAACAGGTGAGACAGGCAGAGGTGAAAGAACAACAAATAAAGATCGGAACAGAAGCTGAAAATGTTGTAATTATGCTGTGCAAATTCTTTTGGGCAATGATTTTTGTCTACGAGTATTTCTCATTTATTTCTATTTAGCTTTCTTGTTTTTTTTTGTGTCGGTTTTGGCTTCTTGTTGGTTTCATTTAGGTTTTCTTAGTATTTCTTGATAGTTTTCTCAATTTGTTTATGTTAGGTTGGTTACAGTTTGTTGGCTTATGGTTTTGGTACTTGGTTTTAGACTTTTTGCTAACCTTGTGTGGGGTGTTTCGCATTGGACAATAATTTTGTGATTTTGGTTGCATTTGATTCGATTTTTTGTTTGCTTTTTTGGTGAACTGAATTTGAAAACTGATTTGTTGGCTTCTTTGATTGATTTTGGCCACGATTTAGTTGGACTTTTGATTGGCTTTGATTTCGATTTTGGCGATTTTTGATTTTGATTCGTATTTTGTTCGGTTTTTTGTTCAGAGTCTTTCGTATATATATTTCGATTGGAGTGCAATGGTGAGGGCTGGACTTTGTACAGGTATGGTGATCTGATATCGAATTGAGAATGGTGGCTGAGCTGAGAGCTGATAGCTGAGAGCTGATAGCTGTGATCTGATCTGATTTAGAACTTCTCGGATATGCTATAGATGCGCTTAACGCTCACGCACTTGCGTCGCAGACGTTCGCACTCGATTTCCCTGAAGTCGGCGTGCGAGTTGTGCGCCGATATCCCGTTGTAATCCTGTCCAGCAATATCGTCGATGGCTATGTGGTGGATGCGCGGCAATTGACGCGCTGCAGCACAGATATCCGGCTCACTGGTGGCTCCACCCACGTACGAGGAGAGCTGATCCTCCAAAAGGCGTTGCTGTTTGTGCTGCTCCTGCTCCTCCACCTCGTCGTCGTCCTCCTCCTCCTCGTTGTCGTTGTCGTCCTCGTCCTGCTCTTGGGTATCAACTAGATCCTCTAGGGTCTCCGCCAAGTACTGTATCTGCTCCTCTTCGCACTGCGGGCACTGATCCTCGGGGTCGTCTTCCTCGGGGAAGTGAGAGTTCTGACTGTGACTATGACTGGTACTCTGGCTGATGATGGCCCGCTTTAGTTCTACGAAGAGCGGTGAGGAGGGCTGGAGCTGCTGGTGCAGGTGGTGGGCCGCCACCTGACCCTGGCCGGGATCAAAGAGACTCGGCGGTAGCTCGCCGGCGGGAAGGGGTTGACTGGTGATCACCGCCGCTGTGCCCAGGACACTGTGCCCGGCCCCGGCACCCGCCTCGGGATGTATGCGATTGTCCGAGTTCGTGGACGAGAACTTGGAGAGCAGTGACCGCGAGCTGGCCTTGTTCTTCAGTTGCTGCTGCTGCAGGTAGTAGTAGTCCCGGGGCAGCGAGGAGGTGGCATGCAGCGGATCCTCCGGATCGTAGTAGCCCAAGGCGGCTGGACGGAATAGGCCGGGAGTGCTCAGTGAGTGCAGAGCTGCCTGATTGGACTGCGACTGGGACTGGGATTGGGTTTGGGACTGTGACTCCTGATCGTATGAATCACTAATCACACTGGCCGTGGAGGCGGTGGGCGTGGTCGTGCTGCCCAGGGTCGTCTGCGAGCCTCCGGCAGCCGCGGCGGCGGCGGCAGCGGCAGCGGCGGCGGCAAACTGAGCGCCCAAGAGTGGCGTCAGACCGGCAAGGAACTGTTCCTGCTGCTGCTGCTGACGCTGTTCGTCCAACTCGCGGCGATAGGCTTCGATTTGGTCACTTGGCGATGGCGTGTTACTGTGGATGCAGCCCTGAAAGAAATCCAATGCCTCGTACAGGATGAAACACAGGCCCAGGACGAGGAATGTCTCCATCATAAGCAGCTGCTAGCCATTTGAATTTGTGCCGAGCGAAACGGAAACGGAAACGAAACGAAACGGAGACGGAAACGGAAACGGTAACGGCGACGAAGACGAAGCGGTTAACGGCTAACGGGTAACGAAAAACGGAATGAAACGGAATGTGAGCGCGCGCGATATCCGCGTGTTCGAAACGATTTGAATTCTCCTCTTTTTTTAACCCTCTTCTACACAATTTCAATTTCGTCTCTTGGTTTTCGCTTTATTTTCAACACTTTGGCACTTCATTTTCCTTCATTAGACTTTTCTTTTGTGTGTGGTTTTTGTTTAACTCGGTTTTTCTCGGTTTTCCTTTGTATTTCTATCGGTTTGCTTTTGTTTTTGGGGTTTTTTCGGCTATCCTTGGCTGAAATTGAAATTGAAACTGAAGCGTTGCCTTTGTTATTCAATGCAAATTAATTTCGAATTTGTTTGTCGCTTGTTTTTTCGGCTACGCCTCCTCCATCTACACTTTTTGCCTTTTGTGTGCGCACTTTTCATTTGCATAAATTAAATGTGAGCGCTACATTCGCTGTACTTTATTTTTGTTTGCTGTTCAAGAATATATCTCGCTGGAAGCGTGTGCGAATCGGAACGGAACGGAACGGAATGAAACGAAACACATACATTGACACATACACATACCAGTACACTTATATATACAATTTGATATATAGATATATAGTTATTTACATTAGATCTGGCGAGCAGCATAGCAGATAGATTAGTGGACAAAAGTTCTAGCTTTATTGTTTAATGTTTATTGTGCTTTTGCGAGTGTGTGTGTGGGGGTGTGTGTGTTAGAGAAAGTCTACAATGGCTTCTTTTGTAAGTGTGTTCTTGGGGAAAACTTTCCTGGAAAAGAAACATAAAACTCAGACTCGAGGGAGTGGCTATAATCCATAGAGAAACTCGTAAAGCTTGACGGCATTTAAAGCGGCTGATAAGGGACAGCCTAGAATGGCAAGGACATCCTATATTATATATCAAAGGTCAAAAATGTTTGTTTATTTAAGAAGAATTCATCTCTGAATATTTTGGTAAATAAGTATTTTATATATTTAGGAATTTAGCTCTCTAAGTAGAGAAAAATCTTAGATACATTTTTCATTTTAAATTACAGCTCTAGAAAATATTCTTTTAATTATATTATAGCCATGTTTTGCTTTCTGCTGAGATAAATTCTTATACAAATCTTTTATTTTAAATTTAAGCCCTAGAAAATATTATTTTAATTATTTTATAGCCATGTTTTCCTTTCTGCTGCCTATTCAAATATCAAAAGGTTAAGAAACCTAGTGCCTGGTGCATATCCTGAATTATTGAGGACTACCCAGCTCTCAATTGAATCAATAAGTTACCCATAAGAGGCCATTTCAACTGTCTACCAACTGTAGGGGTTCATAAATGTGAATTATTTCGCAGAGAACATTTACAAAATACAGAGTACAGAGAGAGAGACTCATGTGTTATTCATGGCAAAATTGGAGTTGGGAGTCAGAATGTAATATGCTTGTTTATGCATTGAACACTCCGCTCTCCATTTGGGCCAGGACACCCCTTAGGCGCCTCCTGCTGTTTGCATTTGAGATTGTGTTGCACTTTTTATGGCCAAAACAAGAGCAGATCGAACACTGACTCCTTTTATTCGTCATTATTATAACGATTACTGCTCTCCCTGCCTGCTATTGAAATATTTCGAAATAATTCCCATATTTGATAAGCCGACAGCTGAACATTGCATGGACCCGGGCCTTAACCCCTATGCAAACAAGTTCATTGTTGCCAGCAAAATCAAATAAAAGAAAAAAAAGACAGTGTTGGCTTAAAGTTTCAATTGAACACAGATTTAACTGGCCGTCGATGAATATTTACCATCATTTAACTGACATCAAAGTCATAATAACCATAAAAATCATCGAGAAAAAAGGAGTAAGAGTAATAATCATAAAAGCATTTTCGTGTGATTTCTACCCCTTCTTCCTTAGTTTTTTCAGTGCAGAGCAATGACGCGGAAAAGGGCCAAAACTGGAGTCAGGGTCGAGATCTGTTTTTTTTTCGTTGGGGTTCTTTTTTTTTCAAACCCATCTCGATATCCGTGGCCAATCCCCAAGTTCCTGGTATTCGGGCCTTCCCATCAAAATGCACAACGTGTCGTTATTTATGCCCAACCCCTATCGCCATTCGGAAATCCCCTTTCTAACCACTTGGGCTTAACCCTTAGCATGACAAAGCGGCCTCCTCGGGCTCCCAAATGGACCCCAAAAAGCAAAAGGGGACAAAACACAGGAGAATGCATAAGCCGCGAAACGAATTGCGCCCATTGGTATTACGACGGAATACGGAAAAAGGAGTTTATTTGAGACCAAAAAACACAAAACAACAACGGCAAAAAAATCGCTAATGGGCTTATATTAGCTGGCTTAAATCCTTATTTTTTTGAAGACTTTACAAGTGGGTTTGTTTTTAAAGCATTTATTTAAAAATAAATGCAACGCCTTGAGCTTTGTATTAAATTTATTTTTAAGAGCACAAAATGCTTGAGAACTGACTTTATAAATAATATAAAATAAATAAAATAATATAAAATAATAAATATAAAAACCCTAAATAATTATATATAATTTATCAAAATATTTCTTAATAATTTGCAGTACTTTTTAGATAACTTTTAATTTTATTAGTTGAAAATTATTACAATTTTGCATATGCCTGTTGATTTTAAAGAATTTATTTTAAAAATATTTGCATCGCCTTAAAATACGTATTTAAGTTAATTTTTAAGAGCAAAAAATGATTGAGAACAGACTTTAAATAAACCTTTAAGTAAAATATATTATTCTTCATTATATTTCATAATAATTTGTAGTACTTTTTAGATAACTTCTGACTTTATTAGTCAAGAATTAATACAATTTATACGATTGTGGCTTTGTTTTAAAAGAATTTATTTTAAAAATATATGCAAAGCCTTGAAATATGTATTTAAATTTATTTTTAAGAACTGTCTTTGTAAATATAAAACCTCTCATTATTCTTTATTATTACTCCTTATATTTCTTAATCATTTCCAGTACTCTATATATGTATATAACTTTACACTTTAAAAGTTAGAAATTAATACAAACTTAAAGATCTTTTGTTGGAATGACATATGTCGAACTTCTTTACTATGTTCTCAAAAAGGAAACCTCAATTCACACGCCAATTTAGTTACATGTCTCAAGACTTCTCCTTTATGGCCCAGTGCCTCTTTGCAATTATTTTTTTAACGCTCAGGCAAGACTCAGACTCCGCCAAGTCTCGTACTCCAGTTGACAAATTAAAAGCTCATCATTTATCATTAAATCGGGGCTAATGAATACACAGCCGATGAATGAGGCGGAGCTTATGCAACACTCAAACAGAAATTAATTCGAAATTTGCTGCCTCCGCTTGAGACTCAATTTGCGCTGCTGCGAAACTTTTTTTGGAGCGATTTGTTTTGATTTCTGATCTGTCTTGGTGGCAGGGACAGGGACAGGGGCAGGAGCGGGGGCCGAGG
>VNKC01002295.1:0-151410 GCA_008042775.1 Drosophila pectinifera
AAATCTAACATATAACTGCTTTCCGATTTAAAATTAAGGCTGTTTTGGCTTAGTTATGGTTATTTTTATTTTTTTTAGGACAAAATAATCCGCATTTGATGTCTTCTGAAGAGCATAATATGCCCAAAAATAGAATGACAGCCAAATGCCGTTTATATTCAGAGTCGCCGCTAAAAGCTTAATTATTTAATAACAAATTATTGGCTTAAAAATGATTTAACCACAAATTAGGATATAAAAATTCCGACTTAAGGACCCAAAAATTCGCATTTGATGTCTTCTGAAGAGCATAATTTGGCCAAAAGTGGAATGACAGCCAAATGCCGTTTATATTCGGAATCGCCGCTAAAATCTTAATTATTTAATAATAAAATATTGCCTTAAAAATGGTTTGACCAAAAATTAGGATATAAAAATGCCGATTTAAGGACCCAAAAATCCGCATTTGATGTCTTCTGAAGAGCATAATTTGGCAAAAAATGGGTTGATGGCCATATGCCGCATATCTTTCGATTCGCCACTAAAATCTTAATTAGTTGGCAATAAAATATTTGAAAAACTAAGAACAAAAATATTGGCCAATTTTTCAAAAAATGATAAGGGGTTACATCATTAAAAATGTCAAAAATTGGGCAAAAATTTATTTTTTCTGATCTCTAAACTCAATATGCAGATTAATTAACCATATAAAAACTAACACAGAACTGCTTTCCGAATTGAATTTAAGGCTGTTTTGACTTTGTTATGAATATTTTTAACATTGATTTGTCCTACAAATTAGGATATAAACATCATTAAAATTGTCAAAAATTGACAAAAAATGTATTTTCGTGAATTTCTAAAGTCGATGTGCAGATTAATCAACCAAATTAATACTAACACAGAACAAGTAAAAGATCATGTCTATTAACATTCAGGGGCGCCTCTACATTGTAAGTGTCCAGGCTTGGAAGTTATCGCTTACGTCGCCAGGGGTCGCTTCTGCAAGTAAAAAGTCATGTACATAAATGACCTATTAACATGTAGGGGCGCCTCTACATTGTAAGTGGCCAGGCTTGGAAGTTATCGCTTACGTCGCCAGGGGTCGCTTCTGCAAGTAAAAAGTCATGTACATAAATGACCTATTAACATGTAGTGGCGCCTCTACATTGTAAGTGGCCAGGCTTGGAAGTTATCGCTTACGTCGCCAGGGGTCGCAGCTGCAAGTAAAAAATCATGTACATAAGTGCCTATTAACATGGAGGGGCGCCTCTACATTGTAAGTGGCCAGGCTTCGATATAATATAATTATGTCTGAATTTTGTATTAGCCAAAATTGGCGAAAATAGAAGATTATTCTATGTGATTTACACGTTAGTGCAAAGATCTTGCAACAGTAACTAGTTTCTTTTTTTAAATTTATAATTTTATGAATAAAAAACCCGCATAAAATGTTTGTAACTTATTTACTTGGGGAGTATGTTTCTATGAAAAATGAATACAATTACAAATTGGTTTGCATCAGCAGCAGCTGCAGCAGCTTTAGAAACCGTCCTCGTCGTCCTCGGCCATCTCCTTGGCCAACTCCAGGTCCTGCTGCTCTCGTTCGCGCCGCTCCTCGGCGCTCTCCAGGTCCTTGCCGTAGGATTTCGGCGGATAACGCATGGCTTTGACGCTCTGGTTGTGTAGGTTCAGGCAGAAGGAGATGCGCTCATGGAAGGCTAGCTGCGGCTCCCGGGTGCTGTAGATGTCGGTGCTCTCCTTGCTGCGCATATAGTTTTGGGCAGGGTCCAGCGTAGCCTCGATCACTCCGTCGCGTATGGCCTTCGATACGATGAACTCAGCGTCTTCGGCCGAGTCGAGCACCAGACGCTTGGCGATGTCTTGTGGTGAGATACGGGAGTAAGAGAGTCCGATGGAACGGATGGCTGTCTTGATCACGTTGTGGCGCAACCGAATGATCAGAGTAAAGGTGTGATCCAGCTGGAACTTGGGACCGTACTGAGACACCACGTCTCCGAATCGCTTCAGGTTGCCCAGACGCACGGCCTGCGTGAGCTGAAAGTAGGCGCCGAGCGATTGCCGCAGTCCTGCCTGTCGGAAAACCACGCGCTCCGGGATGTTGCCCAAGAGCAGCTCCACGACGATGATCAACTTCTGCACGGTCTGGCGGAAACCAATGGCCGCGTGCTGCGGTGACTTGCGTAGAGCCTGGACCAGATGTTTGTGCGCATCACTGTACTCCAACTTAGCGGCCTTGATGCGACCCAAATAGTAGAGGAAACGGGCCCACTCGTTGTTGCTAGCCGACTCCGGATACACGGACTTCTTCACTAGCTTGTCGGCTTGGTCGTACAGAGCATAGTGCAGATAGTTGCGCAAAAGGCAGTTGATGAGCACCGCTTGGCCTTCAAAGTCGTTGCGAAGTGTGGCGGTGCGCAGACGAGCATGCAGGAAGGCGCGGATGCCCTCCAGCGAGTTCTTCAGCTCGGCCACGCGCGAATAGTAGAAGTAGGACTTGGCCCCAATCAGATCCAGGGTACGTCTGTTCTGAATCGAAATCTTGGCCATCAGAGCATCGGCGCAAACCCCTGCGCGCTGCAGATCACTGGCATCGATCAGCTTCACCAACAACAGCAGGTAGAAGTAGGCATCCACCTCGGCAATCGGCGCCTTGCTGGCCACCTGCTTCTTGGGCACATCGGGCAGCTCCGTCGCGTCCTTCTCTACAGCCGGCATCAGGGCCACAGCAGCCTCGCGATCCGCGCCGGGCGGATAAATGCTCTGGGCGAGATTGCGGAAGACGACGCCGTTCAGCTTGCGCCGTGTGTTGGGCAAGTTACGCAGTACGCGCAGGATGAAGCTGAAGGATGTAGGAAAAGGAGTAACCATGAATTCTGGTCTAGTATCAAGGTACGGCATTCTTACCGCGATTCCTTTGAGGTCACCCCCTTTTCAATCTGGCGAATCTGTTCGCGTATCTCCTGCACAGCAGCACCGTCCAGGTTCTTCTTTTCGTCCGCCAGCGTCTCGGCGGTGGGATCTACCTCCATCTCCACGTCCTGAGCACCAATATCCACTGCGGCGGTCATTTTTTGTAGAACTCCAAAATTTCTTTTAATCAAAATCAAAAATGCCAAGTAATGCTTCTAGAGATGTAAAAACGTCGATGTTATTATCGATGCTTTCGATGATTCTAAAAAAAGACGATATATCGATATTAATTTGAGAGGCCAGACTTAGTTATCTAACATAGTATCGATAGTTACAAAACAGCTGATAACGATTACTTTAGGGGCCTTCTTTCGCACGTTATCACTGTTACCAAACAAAACTCAAAAGAACGGAAGCATTCCGTGGGAATGTGAATAAAAACCGAGTTCTAAATTATCAGGCTAAGATGTTGCGGTACAGGCATGCGGTGCGTCTTCTTCAGCGCCGTTCGTACTCGGCCGGAGCCGCCGGTAGTGGAGACGGCACTGGCGATGAAGATAAGCACCCAATCCGGCGAACGTTCCGTTTGCTTGGCAACGATATGCGGAAGATAAAGGAGTTTTTTGTGCCGAAGGACCCGGTATCCGAGGAGCAAGTAGGAGGCACCGACCGCATCCTCACCCAGAGTAAATACAACTTTGAGGGAGAGCGGCCACGAGATCCCACTCTGCCGGACGAGTTCCAAACCCACTGCGATGTGCTGGTCATTGGCGGCGGCGGAATAGGCAGTTCCATTGCTTACTGGCTGAAGGAGAAGGCGCGCGACGGCCTTAACGTAGTTGTGGTGGAGAAGGATGACACTGTGAGTGGAACGAGATATAGCTTCCAACGATTTATTAAGATTCATAATTCTTACAGTATGCCAAAGCCGCAAGCCGCGTCTCCGTTGGTGGCTTGTGCCAACAATTCTCCCTGCCAGAAAACATTCAGATGTCGCTCTTTGCCGCCGACTTCCTGCGCAACGCCAGAGAACACTTTGGCAGCGAGGTGCCGCTGCAGTTCACGCCTCATGGCCACCTTATGCTCGCCGGAGAGAAGGAAGCCGAAAGCTTAATGCGGTCCTCTCAGCTACAAAACGAACTCGGTGCCAGGAACGAGCTGCTCTCGGCGGATCGACTGGCAACCCGATTTCCCTGGCTAAACACCAATGGCATTGCTGTTGGGTGTCACGGCCTGGAAAAGGAGGGCTGGTTCAACTCCTTGGCCCTGCTCAGCAACTTCCGCCGATCAGCCAGCGGTTACGGTGCACACTTCGTCAGTGGCGAAGTGGTGGGCTTTGACTTTCATTCCCAAACGGACATTTCCGTGGTCGGGGATGCCGGCTCCGACGAGGGCAACTACACTGGCCTGGACAAGGCAATCATTCAACTATCCGATGGGACCCGGCGCATTTGCAAGTTTGCCTTGTGCGTGATAGCAGCGGGAGCCAGTTCCGGTCAAGTGGCTCGGTTGGCACGCATCGGAGTCGGATCGGGTATGCTGCAAGTGCCTCTGCCCATCGACCAGCGCAAGCGTTACATGTACGCCATCAACACGCAGGCGGAGAATGCTCCAGGCATGGCCATGCCGCTTGTCATTGATCCCTCTGGCACCTTTATACGCCGGGACGGATTGGGTGGCAACTACATATGCGGACACAATTCGTCGGAGGAAGTCAGCGATAACTTGGAGGTGGATCCGCAGTACTTTGACGAGCACATCCGACCCACGTTGGCGGAGAGAGTGCCCACGCTGGGCGATTCCAATGTGGTGGATTTCTGGGCTGGTGTATACGATCAGAACGTGTACGATGACAATGGCATTGTGGGCGCCCATCCGTACTACCACAATCTGTATGTGGCCACCGGCTTCAGCGGGCACGGAATCCAGCAGTCCCTGGCCGTAGGTCGCGCCATATCGGAGCTGATCATGGACGGCCAGTTCCGAACCATTGACCTCTCGCGCCTGGGCTTCGATAGACTGATCGTGGACCAACCTATGTACGAGTTGAATAATGTTCTAAGCTAGGGTTGTTTTTGTTGTGCATTAAAAGCTAAATGCATCAATTATTATTATTAACAGTATTAAACATTTTCTATTTGAACTGCCCGGGAGCGGGTCCGAAGAGACCGACGCCCTGCTTGCTGGCGGCACGCGATGGTGCAAAGCCCAGCAGCTTCTGGATGTTCTGGCGGATGGACATGGTACACAGTATGTACAGGAAGATGAACGAGCAGTCTGTGTAGTCATCGCCAGACAGATTGCGGTGGCTCAGGCCCTGAATCCAGGAGATGGGCGTGAAGGGCAGCTGGGCGACGACACGGCCGTCGAAGATGCTGTTGAACATGCTCAGGAGAGCAGTAAATGCGAAGCCGGTGGCGAACATGGACTTCATCTTGACCAGCGACAGGTCGCGGTTGTTGTTCTTTAGCTTCTCCTCGTCCCTCTCAATTTTCTTCTTCACAGCCTTGTCCAATGAGTCGCCATGGATCTCCTTACGGCGCTCCACTACAACAAAAAACGACGTGTTACCCGCTGACACGACTGTCGATTCAGCAACTTACGTTTCTTGCTCTGCTTTTCCACTTCAGTCTTCAGTTTCTGGTACTTTTCCGTGCGGTATACCAGCACCCAGGTGAGACCTTTCGGGACGCAAATTATTAGTTCCATTCAATCTATGTCGGTTTCACTCACCTTCGCCCAGGAAAGCGGTGCACACGGATATAAAAACAATTAATATTGTGTCGGCCCACATTTTTTTCACCCTTTGCTCTATTAATGTTAATAATAATAAAATGTATCGATTGTCTGGACTTATCGGTACTTTGACAGTTTGAAAATTAACATTAACTATCGATAGCTCGATATCGATTTATTTTTAAAAATAAATGCATTTTTTAAATTTAAATTTTAAATTTAATAAGAAAAGGTTTATTGTATTTTTATATAAGTGTACTTCTTCTCTGAAAATATGATCGTTTTGAATTAATTTTGCTGAAATAAGGGATTTCAATTGAAGCTACAGACTGAAGTCTAATGAAAACTTTCTATGTCAAACTAGAAGGTCCACATGTCTTATCGCAAGGTATGATCCGATTTTTAAAGATATAATTGTTTAAATAGTGATAAACTGCATCGAGGGCTTTAAATAAACTAAAAAATATTTCGAGACTTAAGAAAATGTACAACAGTTGGATTCTAAAAATTCGACTCATTTGACTTTGTAAGGATTAATATTTAGTAGTTTGTTCTTAGCGGAATAAGAATATTTCCAAAATAAAATTATATCCTTCAACCTGAACTTAAAGTCTTTTTAAATCTTAATTTTTCTCCTGTTAACATATGTACCTCTTATTCCAGTATAGCTCATCCGCATTTAAGCTCATTACTTAATGCATAGAATAAAGCCATTTCATTTTGTGGCATGGTCACAAGTTTGCCGACTGTTAAATTGTATTTCTAATGTTCATTAAAATTTGTATGAAATATTGATTTTACATTTAATTAATCAATTATTTTCGGTTTAGAATATTATATGTATAGATGTAAGCATGATAGCTTGCTGCAAAAGAGTTCTACACTCCGCCGGAAAGGACGAATTCCTTGCGTTGACGCTGTTGCTGTTGCTGCCGTCGCATTTGTAGAGTTTGCCGGAGCGAGTTGGCTGTGGATGTTGGTTTTTGGGGTGAGGTGACGTTAGGCGCTGTAAAATGCTACATTTGAGGAAAGAAATCAAATCAGTTTATATATATATGTATATATGTGGAAATATATGTGTTATATATATATGGAACAACAGCAATGACTGAAAATAAGTAGTATATGACGTAAAAAAAAATTTGATCGAAAAACGTTCAGAAATATTCAAATTGAAGTTCATTCACTTCAAGTTGAACATTACAACGTTGCTATATGTATTTTAGGAACGCGAAAACGCTCGAAGAAATTGAAAAGGTTTGGGTTTTGGGGATAAAGACCCTGAAGAAGTTTTTCAGTTGCTGTTTAATTTCTGTCTTGTTGTTGGATTGCTGATGTTCGGTTTTTGAGAGTTATATTTTCAACGTTTATTAGCTCAATCTCAAGCCACTGCCTCCTCCTCAGCCTAGTAACGTCGACGCTCCCGTTCGCGACTGCGCGAACGTCGCCGTTCGTTCGAACGGTTACGGCGTGTATCGCGCTGACGGTCACGATCCTTTTCACGCTCCTTCTGCCGATCCTCTCGTTCCTTAATGCGCTGCTTGTGCTCCTCGATGCGTTTCTGACGGAAAGCCTCTTTTTCGGCGATCTGCAATGAAGAATATTTAGAAAAACATTTCCCGCGTATCCTTAGCAACAAAGAAAACAATTTTTGTCAAACTTACCGCTTCCGGAGTCAGAGGCAGCCAATAGATGCAGGGAGTTCCTTTTGTCTTGCGGAATAGATCATCTAATAGCCTAATAGGAGGCTCGTTATCCTTCTTTTTATTCTTGGGCGCTAAATTATATATATATATATAATTGGACATGTCAATATATAAGCCAACGAACTCCCCCCTTCTGAAACTCACCAGGTGATCCGCTTCGGCTGCGACCCGGTACATTGCGATCGCCGCCAACGACTCGCTCTCGCTCACGTTCCCGCTCACGACCTACACGCACCTCCCTGTCCCTAGAGCGTTTGCGTTCCTGTCCGGCACGATCCGCGTCACGAGCTCTCGGCTCCTGTCGATCCTTGCTCCCTCGACGACGGTCGTTGGTGGCCTTGTCGTGGTGACTCGGCTCCTTTTTACCCACATCCCATTCGCGTACCGGGCGCGCAGGCTGCTCAGTAATAATGGTATAGATTAGCTGGATCCCTATGTTACCGAAATTTTATTCTATTACCTTTTTGTCAGTCGCGTCCAATCGGGACCAAGTATTGCCTGACTGCTGGTTATCCCTGGTGTTTTCTTGGCCATACCTCGGCGCCTCGTCCTTCGTCGATTGTATCGCACGATCCATGTCTGTACGACTTCCGAAGTCCACATTTAAACACTTAGGATTAGACACTGGCCAGCGCACTCCGTGTAGAGCATGGCGAGTTTCAATAGCCTCGCTGAAAGTAAGTAATTATTAATAAAGGTTTATTAAATGATGTTATATCGTAATTTAGAACACTCACTCTTCTGTGGAGTAGGCAACGAAGCACTTGGACTTAATGCGATCTATCCAGAAACCCTCTTCATCCACAATCTTGCCTGTCCGGGCCAGCAGTCCCTTCAGCTGCAGCACTGTGAAGGGACGCACCAGATTGGTGATATAGAGCACGTGGCTGGCGCGATTCCGGGCTGGACTAGGAGAGCGGATTACATGGGGAGCTGGCGTAGCGACGGTGGCCTTGCCTTGCGCCTGCACCGTGTCGGCGGTAGCTGGCGGAGGAGTAGTTAGAACTTTAGCTGCTCCTGTCTCCTTGTCTGTCGCCGAAGATTCTGCGCCTGTGTCACCACCGATCTCAGTGTCGCGTTCCCGATCCTTGCGAACCTCGGAATTGGCCGGACTTGGCGAAACGGAGCGATCCGAGTCGCGGTCGCTGGTGACGAGTCCTTCCTCCTCCGAGGAAGAGTCCAATTGCACGTCGCTCAGCGGCACCGGTTGGACAACATCATCGATGATGTTCTTAAGGGAATCAGTCGAAATAGCCAACACTGGCGGAGCGCGATCGGATGACTTCTTATTCGTCAGCCACTTGCGCTTCCTCACCGAGCGCTGGTGCTGAAGCACCGCCCCCGGAGATGTGCTTGTGGTGTTGCTGCTGTTGGTGTTATTGATCGCAGATGTGTCGTGCTTGTCCTTGTGAAGTTCTGTGACTTCTTCCGGGGTTTCATCTGGCTTATCCTCTGCCTGCTTGCGGTTCTCCTTTTGCTCCTCCTCCTCTTCCTGCTCCTGATCCTTGGCGGGGCTCCTCTCGCGCTCTGGCTTCTGCTCCTTGTGTTTCTTTTTGGAATCCCTACGTTCCGATCGCTGAGAGCCAGCTGGACAGCTAGTAGGGGCTTCTTCGTCCCTTTCTTCGACGTCTTCAATCTGAATGTCTAATACATCGCTTGACGTTTTTAGTTGTTCCTCATCCTTACTGGCCGTTAGGCTACCTGAAGGAGAAGGAACTTTTACCTCTTGAATCTGCTCGCCCTTACAGCTTTCATCATCATCGGCAGCATCCTTCTGTGGTTGGGCATCATCCTCCTTCAGATCTTCCTTATCCCCGTCAGCAGTTGGCTCTGGCTTCGCCTCCTCTACAGGTTCCTTCTGCTCGTTGTTGGCGGCTTCCTTAGTGGCCAATTTGTTAATATCTTCAGCCTCCGGCTCCCTGTCTTTGCTCTCCGCACCTTTTTCCTTTCCAACATTATTGCTATCCACATCCTGCCCGTTCTCGGCCTCCTCCTCTGGTATGGTTTCCACCTTCTTGTCACCGTTCTTGCCCTCGGTCCGTTTCTTGGGCGTCGCGCGGCTTCCACGACTCTTGCGCACTGGTGATCCGGCGGGTTCCTCGCTAGAGGCGCGTGCCTCATTGATTTCTTCGACTGCGGGTGCAGCCTGCGGCGGCGGCACCTCTAGCGCGTCTACCTCCTTTTGGACGACAGCCTCGTCCTCGGTTTTCTCGCTCTCGGATACCTTGCGGGAGCGCCGACTACGCCGTGCCGGCACCGGGGCGGGCGACGACGATTTTTTTCGCTCGCTGCGCCTTCTCATGGCTGACTGAAAATCGCAGAGCAACACTGGAAAGATCTGAAATAAAATGGGCGTCAACTCGTGTGAAACGCCGGCGACTCGACAGCTATCTCATGCACTGTAATCTGGGTTAACTCCTGGTTCTTGCGACAGACACCTTTTCCCGAAAAGAAATTTTATTTTGTCAGCAAAAGAGCGTCAAAATCCGCCATCAATATGAAGGGTTGCTTCGGACCGAGTGGCTGGTGCTGGACTATCGCAGGCGAATGTAATCGATAGTTTCGGACTGGCATCCACGGAAAATATCGAAGATGAGAATTTCGTTTCTTCCAAAAACTTCAAAATAATTATAAAATCCATTTGGTAAAATAATTATTAATTTTTAACAATATTCTAAGTAAATAAATATTTTAAATAAAAGGTAAATTTATTTTTGTAAAATTGCACGTCAAATGTAATATTAGAAATAAAATAACGATCTGTATGTGATTAAGTTTTAAATATATATTTTTTTGTCTAAGTCTAAAAGATGTATATATTAAAGAAAAACGTAATATGTTAAATGTTTTATGTTTAGATGTTTTAATTAATTTTTGACACACATATATGTTGTCAACAAATGTCATATATATGTGTCTTCTCTAAGCAATATAAACTCTAAACTCTACTTTAATTTATTAAATATTTTATTTGTTGTTAAAAAAAAAACATTTATTTTGTAATCGAAATGCAATTTTAACGTGCTTTGCAACACTGTGCATTTCATAAGTCGCAACTGCAAAAAATGAGCCAACAAATTTAAATAGGTTTAATCTAAAAATGAATTAAATATTACAAATATGTTTGTGAAAAATATTTGGAAATTGACCCAAGGGATTGGCAGGCTCCACCGGATGGTTCGACCGAATCCTCTGGAATACTGTAACTCAGCGCCGTCACAGAGGAGCAGTTTCCGCCAACGGACAGAATGTCTAGGATCGCTGTGCACTTATTCGAATCACCCAATAGCAAGATTAACTCCACAGGCTTCTCACTCGTCCGGAAATATGGTCTGGGCATTCACCGCTGCCTTTACACTGAATTTGTTTGGCGGCACCGACGAGAAGGAGGAGACACCAGAGGACAAGTTGGTGAAAACGATAAAGCGATCGATCTTGTGCATCCAGCGGGAGCAGTACGACAGAGCCGAGCAGATGCTCCACCTGGCCCTGCGAATGGCCCAGGAAATACAGAGCAAGGAGGGCGTTACTTATGTGTACGATGTAATGGCTAACCTGGCCATGGAACGGGAGCAGTTTAAGAAGGCGGAGAAGATCTTTACAGACGTGATGAAGCGACTCTTTGCGGATGGCCACACCGAGGAGAGTCCGAAGGTACGTTAATTACACGGACTAAAGCTCTATCTCTGATCTCTGTAAACACTTTCAGATCCTGCACATCAGCTCCAAGATAGCACACATGTCCCAGCTGCAAGGCGACCTAGAGAAGAGCTTTCAGGGATTTACCTGGACTCTGCAGCAACTGGCAAAACTCCTGGAGAAAATGCCCGACGACAAAGACATACAAGAGCTGTATGGCCTAACAAAGAATTGGTATTGAAGGTGTTTCCTTTGCGACTTTCTAAAATCCCCAATTATCAGCAGTCAATGTATTTGGATGTGCTTCTCTTTCCAGGTTCGGCCAGTTACTTATGAAACAAGGCAAGTATTTGGAGGCTAGGAAGCTCTTTCAGGAGGCCTTCGACGCGCTAATTGATGTGTACGGTGCCGTCAATGAGGCTTCAATCACAATCCTGAACAACATCAGCGTGGCTTACGTGAATGTAGGTCTTCCCAAATATACAAAATGATTGTATTAATCAGCGTGCTTGTTCTCAGCTGGAAAAGTATGCGGATGCACGCGAGACCCTTTTGCAAGCCATTGAAATGGCCAAGGAGCTGAAGGACGTGGCCCAGGAGGGAATTTTGCAGGCCAATCTGGGATTGGTGTATCTGCGCGAAGGTCTGACACAGCAGGCGGACAACGCCTGCCGGCTGGCCTGGAAGATGGGCAAACAGCACAAGAATCCCGATGCCATCGAGCAGGCCGAGTATTGCCTTGACGAGATCAAGGCCACCCTGAATGGGGAGAAGCGTCAATGAGATATCTTCTACACTGTATTTTTTGACTATTTAAAAACATTTCATTACAAAGTAAAATGCAAATGTTGAAAGCTTATCAACTAATGACAGCTCGGTTCCCTTTCGACAAGTAAGCTTCTTTAGATCCACTCTTGTCCTTCAAACTGGGAGAAGGGAATTCTATTGAGTTGCTTAACAATTTAAGTTTCTTTTGTGTAAATAAATGGAGGAACCATCCAACCGATGGGCAGGCACTACTCAAACTTGGCAATGACAATCATCAGGGCCACGCCGGTGAGCAAAGCGAAAATCTCCTTCAGCGACTGTTTCAGCTTGGTGGACTCCTCCAGCAGCTCCGGCAGCACACTCACTGTAGCAATGTAAATGAAACCACCGGCGGTGAAGGGCAACACCCAAGGCGCCGAACCGTCTCCACTGCCAGCTCCCAAGAGGGCAAGTGCCGTGCCCGCAATCGCGCCAAGGGCTGTGACCAGCTGCAGAAGCATCGCCTTGCGCCGCGAACAGCCCGACTTGATCAGGATGGCGAAATCGCCAATCTCGTGCGGCACCTCATGCAGCAGGATGGTTATGGTGGTGACAATACCAATGCTATTGCCAGCCAAGTAGGAGGCTCCAATAGCCAGGCCGTCGGTGAAGTTGTGCGCAAAGTCAGCAGCCAGGTTCAAGTAGCCAGAGATCTCCACTTCGCCTTCGGGCTCCGCCTCCTGTTTCTTGGCCTTTGGCTTGCTGCTGGTTTGCTTAGCTGGTTTGTCCCCATCTCCGCTGTCTTCCTTGTCCGACTTCTTCTTAGTAGTCACTGGCTTGGGCTTTGGGGCACCGTGACTGTGACCGTGTCCTCCTGAGCCCCCCTTAAGAATGCGTACAAGTTTCTCCACAGACAGGAAGGCGATAATACCGCCCAGCACCCACAGGCCTACGCTCATGTCGTGACTGTGCGCGTGCCCATGCTCCTCTTCACCATGATGATGATGCTCGTGGTCATGTCCGTGATCATGATCGTGCTCTCCGTGGCTGTGTGGGTGCGTGGCATGAGGAATCAAATGTAGGAATGCATCCCCAAGCAAACCGCCGGAAGCAAACGCCAGCAGAACCTTGAGACGCGGCTTCATCGCCTCGCTGTTGTCGAGCGGGATGATATAAAGTAGAACAAAGGGCGCGGCACTGATAAGCAGAGTGGATCCAATCGAGTGAAGCCAAATAGTGCTCATATCTGTGGGAAATAAGATACATCTAAGACATTTTCCGAGGGAAACAGGTGTCAGTGTCTGTCTTACCCAATGCCGGTTGTGTTTTCGTATGGCTCTCTCCGTGCCCGTGATGATGATGCCCATGGTGGTCGTGGTCATGATGATGATGACCGTGGTCGTGGTCGTGATCATGGTCATGGTGATGATGACCGTGATCGTGTTCATGATCATGGTCGTGATGGTCGTGCGTTGCCGGCGGAGCCTTCTTTGGATCAAAGTTTTCGTTGGCTTCCCGCGAGTATTTGAAACTGGGATTGCCCTGGCTGGCACATAATGACGGCAGGGAGAGGAGCACGATTCCTAGGATAATGCCCAGAGCCAGCTTCTGGTAAAAGTGCAGCTTGCTGCTTTGGAAATCGTCCACTTGCTTGGCCATTTTGGCTTAATCTCTCGATGCGTGGGACTGCGGCAAAAGTGTTGTGACGTGTGTGGTTTTTTTCTTACTGCGTACTGTAACTATCGATAACCGATGACAGTATGTCGATTGTTTTTCGATCGACTAAGTTTAAAAAGTATTAAGTATTTTTCCAGAACTTATTTTACCTCGTAAAAAATAGCATTAGCTTTCTATATAATATTGCTATTTAAATTAAAAAAAAAAAATTGGGGAAAAAAGGACACTGAATAAATTAAAAAGTTGAATTTATAATACAATTTGTTTCCAGAATTTATTGCACTTAAGTTGGGTATTAAAAAATTTCGCTTAAAATGGAATAATATAACCCACAATTTTAATATAGATTATAATGAGTATACATTTTGAATACTATCAGGGGTTCTTAAAATGGAAATCCCTTGAAATGGTGTTAAAAAGTATGCTAAAAATTTTTACAAACCGATAACAAACAATTTACGATGAGTTTTTGATAATATATATTATTTTGGGTGCCTTTTCAACATATATATATATATATATATATATATATATATACAGAACATGTCCTGTACTCAGATATCAGCATCCGTTGAGCATCCTTCAGATCCAGGCGATTAAGTCTGTACTGATAAAATAAAATAATAAATAATAAAAATACTTTAGCTTACCTTACATTAATTTCCCTGCAAAGAAAGTTCACATCGACTATAAAAATCACCTGTCTATTAATTATTTTAAATTTGTATATTTGCAATTAAATGACTATTAAATATCTTTAAGCTTTTAGTTTGTTTCCTATTTTTTTTATCGTTACCAGACATTTGGTTAAACGAGGCTAATAACTAGACACTTGAAGGGTGCACAATAATTTGTTGTATGTATAACGATGCCGTTGATAAACTGTTACAAAAAGAACGCGTAAAATTCGTGTTGTTCAATAAATAATTATGTAGTTCGAGTTGCACGTGGAACGGCAAATGTGGGTGTGTTGTGTGTGTGTGTTCAGAGTGTTGATTTCGCGTATGTATATATACAAGCCACTTTGGTTGCTGTTTCCGGTTTCCGCTGTTTTTGCCGCTTCCGCTATTGCTGCCGATGCTGCTCAGTACAGGTTGATCTTCTTGAGTATTGTCTTGCGACACATGTGGCAGGTGCGCAGCGTCTCGGCGCAGTGGGAGCAGGCTCCGTGTCCGCAAAGGAATGCCACGTCCCGCTTGCGTTCCATGCAAATTCCGCAGAAGTGCGACTCCTCAAACTCCTGCACCTTGTTTTCCAGATAGCGCAGCAGATCGCCCGATGGCAGGCGGGTGGGGTCATTGGGCGATGATGTGGACGTGGGCAGCGCCACGATCCGACCGGTGACGGTCAGGCGCCGCTCGATGACAACGCCGCAGCGCAGACACTTTTTCATCCGGATGCCACACTCCTCGCAAGCGATCTGGTGCTGGCACGGCTCGAATCGCACTAGTTGCAGGATCTCATTGCACACGATGCACTCCTGGGGACCCGTAACGATCACCGGGCTGGGACTAGGACCCGCCGCCCCAGCCTCCGACACCGCGCAGCTCGACGAGCCGGATGTCACCGGTGGTTTTGGTGCCTTCTTTCGCGGCGCCACTTGCGGGGAAACGTTCTGCTGCACAGCATCCGAGTTGAGTTTCTTCACTCCCGGCGATGCAGAAGGCGTGCTTGTAGCGGCTGCTGCTGATGCCGATGGTGTGTCGTTGGGCTTTGGTATTAGATCCAGTTGCTGACGCTGCGGAGGCAGTGGCACTGGTGGAGCTGCTGGTCCAGATCCATTAGATACCGCACCAGGAACTGCTGCCACATCTTCACTGGCGGCCGCGGCTGCGGACATGTCTAGTGCTTGCAAGTTCCTCGGCAGCGCCTCAGTTTCACCTTGTTGCTGGCCAAAGATGAGCTGCCTGATGTTGCGGTCCGTAATCCATTCGAAAATGCTCGCATTAGCGTTGTTCAGCTCCACGCGGCAGCCGGCCCTTGAGAGATAGATCAGGATGCTGTACATCAGACGATCTTCCGGCCGCACGCTCGTCTGCTCCAGGCTCATGTAGACCTTGTGGATCTCAGGCGCGTCCTCGGGCTGCGGTTCGGCCGCCGACTGCAGATTGGACTTCTTGATCACGCACAGGTGCATGGCATTGTCACCATCCTCGTCCTTGGCGTTCACGTCGCAGGAGAGCCGTACCAGGCGTTCGATCACTGCGGCATGACCTTGAGACACAGCCAGCAAGAACGGCGTCTGCCGGCGATTGTTGCATATGTCCAGCTCAGCCTGTCCCTCGGTGACCAGTGTTTCCACCACTGGGGCATGTCCGTTAAGGGCAGCCAAATGGAGAGCCGCAAACCCATCGTCCTTGCGCACATTGACCAGCTGACGGGAGAGCAAAAGGATGCGGTAGGCGGCCACCACGTTGCCCTTAAGCGCCGCATGATGGAGCACATTGAAGCCGCGATTATTCTTCACCGTGAAGTCCAGGTTGGGAGCATTGCAGAGTAGCTCGACAACCTCGCTGTTTTCCTTGCCGATGGCGTCATGCAATGCCGTATCACCGTACGAATCCTGGATGTTCACATTGGCGTTGTGCTCCAGCAACTCTCGGACGCAGTGCGGCGTCTTCTTGTGCGCACAGATGTGAAGGGCAGAGCAATGGCTCGAGTTGAGGAAGTTCACTTCAGCGCCGTGCTGCAGCAGCACACGCATGGTGGCCGGTTGATTGCCAAAGGCGGCGTAGTGCAGAGCAGAGTCCCCCTCTTTGTCCACTGCATTAACGTTGGCTCCCTTTGAGATGAGGTAGCTGACCAAGTCGACGTAACCCTGGTGCGAGGCAACCTGAATGCAAGCCTTACCGCCACTCATTACGTCCACCTGGCCGGGATTAACGTCCAAGTACTGGCGCACGAAGTCCAGATGACCCTGGGCAGCCTCCCGTACCAGCTTGTCGGCCACAGAGCTGCCCGAAAGACCAGAGAGCGGTGTCATAACGTGATCCGCTCGTCGGTGACTCAGGTCCATCATACTGTTGGAGCGCTCGGCAGCAGTGGCTAGTGGCGAACGCTCCACCTTGACACATTTGGGATTTAGAGTCCACTCGAAGCCATCATCCAGCTGCTGAATTCGTAGGTCTCCGTCCGAGTAGACCTTGACCACCTTGCATAGTTTTCCAAGAGCCTGAAAGATGATGGATGGTTGAGAATTCATTCTGTTCTCAGTGTTAAGTTATTTTTAGTTACATATCGCATAATTTCGATCCATTCGCCGTGGCCCTTCTGCAGTTGCTGCACCTTGTTCGCATCGTTTATGATGGTGACCAGATCGCCAACCCGAAATGAGACAACCTTGACGAGGGCGGCGGGATGGAAGGTCCATCGATTGGGACAGTTTTCATACTGGACTCTGCAGAGACACAATGTTAGTGTGAGCAAGATCACTTCGCTTGAATTTTCTGTTAGATTCTGACCGTATGTCTCCCTTGTCCGTGATACGATGGACGGTTCCCAGTTTGGACAAATGCTCGACCATACGCGGATTCCATCCGCCATGGCCTTGCTGCAGCTTCATCAGAGCATCAACCTCGAGGCACACCTTTACGCGGTCGCCCACGGAGAAGCTTGGCTTCACCATGGGTGCCACCGGCTGCAACTCCTCCGGCTGCCCCAGCACTGGCATATGGTCCTTGTAGTAGTGTCCGCCGACAGTGGCTGTAATATACTTAAGGTCTACGTTGCCCTTGTGCCCTAGACGATAGACGTTCGTCGATCCAAGCACCCACGAGACGTTGGCCACGCTGCGACACGATTCGTTGTCCCAGCCACGAATTTCCATTACCCGCCCTATCTTGCCCTCACCGCCGTCCTGGTCGTTCCACTCCCAGTCGGGACCGCGCACCACCTTCGAGCCCACAAAGATACCGCGTAGTTGAGTGCGCTTCGAGCTCCTCCGCGTCGGCACCCGCACCCCTAACGAATTGGGCGTGGTATAGCGTATAAACGGGTGTTCCAAATCGTGCACATCCTCGGCGTAGCAGTAGGCGCAGAGATGGTAGTTGGAACACTGGGCGCACTTGAAGACTATTCCGGCAATGCCTGGCTTGGAGCAGCCATCGCAGACGACATTTGAGTGACGAACTCCTACGGATTATTATAGAAATAGATTAGAAAAAGGCTTAGAAATAACTTCGCTCTTGTCTAAATACTTTGTTTCTGAACGTTTTTATTTTCAGTTGAGTATTCTCAGTTAAGTTATTATTTTAACGCTCTTCCAATAGCAATTTCTGCGATATGTGTGTGATTTGAGTTACTATGAAATTTAAATGAGAAAGTTTCTCGATAAAGTTGCCAACCAAGATTGTATGCAACAGACAGAAGGAGGCATATTCGACCCTATAAAGTCTATATATATTCTTAATCAGCGTCATTAACTAACTGTCCTCGATATTTTACTCACAATGCTTTGTGTACCGGGCATCTCACAGTCGATAACACTCGGCTGTAGCTTTCCTACATGTTTTGTTCAGTTGAGCGTTCTCAGTTGAATTATTATTTTTAAGCTCGTTTAATAAAAATTGGTTTGATTTGTGTGTGATTTGAATTACTATATACTTTGAATGGGAAAGTTTCTTGATAAAGGTTTCTTGATATAGTAGATATCACTGTTTTGTTCTAGTATAAAAAAGACTATTATGTTTTTTCCATAGTCCTTGGATAATCTCGATTTAGTTTCTACAAATTAAAATAAATATAAAATAAACACTTTCCACTTACCAACTTGAGCATTATCCACAATTATCAGGTCGTACTGGTTTTGATAGCCCACCCGGTAGTTGGTTCGGTGTCCGGAGTCCCAGTTAACCACCACAGTGTTCTCTGGTGAGTGTGTCGATCCGGAACGGCCGATTTCGCAAACGGTTCCAACGTGACCTTCTCCGTCGTCTGTTGTGTAAGGAATGAAACGAAGTTGGAAACGTTTTGAGTTGCGGTGGAGAATTTAGTTGCACCCTGGCTCCTGCTCCTGGGGCTAAATAGTGTGAAATGTGCATCGACGAGTACATCCACATCCGGTGGACGTCCGCCATGTGCAATGCATACGCAACGCTTCCCCCTTGAACAAACACGCTGCGCCATATCTATAAATACTCGGAATCATTGACTCGGGCTCAGGCTCCAAGCGGATCTGGTTATGCACTCGGACTCGGACGTGCAGCTGCTCTTTAATTACCCAAACACACGGGCGTGGAAACGTTCTCGAGAGGGTGACATTTAATGTTAGCCTAGGGAAACCGTCGTCTGCAAGTTTTGTTTATGTCTATTTTCAACGCAACACCCCAGCCAGCCAGCCAACCAGCCAGCTAGCAGTCGGTTTGGGAGCCAGAGGAGCCGGGTGGGCCAAAAATAAACTCTCCACTTTCTCTCCCCAATCCAGCAGCAGGCCTGACTGCTGGAACTGCTCGCGATCCCCAACACCCGGCGTGCCTAAAAATAAACACTCCAAAATGGAGACAAAATGGCACGCGCCCTTGCCTTGCCGTGCCGCCGTGGCATGACAGCCGGCCAGTCATTTGCCGCAGGCTCTTGGAGGAGTAGGGGAATTCCTGCTGTGACCTAATCGTGGGCATGTGTGTGCTCGGGCCATGTGCAGCTGCAGTTGGAGCCCCTAGGCTCAGTGAGAATTGCTTTTTTTACAGTTGGTAACAGAGAATTTGTAGTCTCAAAAGCTGGCATTTTGCTCGGAATCGAAAGCATATCAGTTACGGCATTATGCGATTTGTAGAAATACATTTTAAATCATTTTAAGTACGAGTTTAAAAGGAAAATATGATAGGAATATGTAGTCTTAGAATTTCTAGAAGCAACTAAAGAACTTCTGGGAGTATTAGATAAATTATTGTATAAACGTTATTAAGTTTAACAAGAAAAAGATACTGGGGTAATAAAGGAAAATCTTTTACGGCTAATAAGAAGTGCGATTGCAATTTCCTTCGAAAAGCTATTCACTACACCCAGTAATGGTTCGACTTACACATACTGAAACATTTTCCAGCCAAGGGGGAAAATTAATTCAATTAAAAACTACGCAATATTTATTGTTTGGCTATCTCGGGCGTAGCTGCCTATAAACTTATTTACCTGCCACGTAGGGTAGGGTGTTAGCGTGTATATATGTATGTAGTATCGAGAACCGAAGCACACACATATCCCAGCCATATATGTATGGACCATAAAACGAAGCGACGAAAGCAGAAGCAATTGGTAAGCGCAAGAATTTCGCTGCTGCTGCCGCCGCAGTGAGTGTTGCTAAAAATAGCGGGGCGCGTCCTCTTTACATACAACGCCCCGAGCAGTGGCAACGGACACGGACATGGACACGGGCACACACACCTCTCTCTCTCCGTCCCAACAGCCCTCCTCCTCCTTCACTTTCTCCTCCGCTCCGCACCGCTACCCGTGCAGCGGGTGCCAATGCCAAGTGAGTTGAGCTTTTGGGTATACAGTGAATATCGGTCAGAAAGAAATCCCCTTTTGTGGGTTTATCTAATCAATTAAATGGGGAATTTGCCAATTTCTGTATGGAAGTACTAATTACAGCTGGTTATCATATATTATCTTTTTATAACATTCCATCTTAGGTAGATAATCTACAATATATTTGGTCAGCCTTAGAGTTTATTTAAAGAATTTTCCTTTGGGGGAAACTTTGTCAAGAATCTTGAGACAATGTCAGACCTTAAAGGGGATGTAAAATTAGCTTCACAATCGAACTCGTTTTTGTTGCAAAATTTAAGTAGACAAAATCAGTATTTCAACAAATAACATCATATTGCCCTTTGGGACAAATATTAAGTATACTACTTCGAGGGAGATAAATTCGGCGCTAATTATATGATAATCTAATTTTAATTAATACATTTTGGAGTTTTAAAAGTGCAAACGGATGGAAGCTTGATTTCTAATAACAATAATGGTCCCTATATCCTACATTTTTACTTAAGATAAATCCAGTTAGGAGTTCCTGTTAAGGAAGTTTGCCTGTATTTTCTAGTTTGGCCTTCTGCTAAATTTTAATTTTCAATTGATCTACGCACAGAGCCAAATACCAAACTAGTTAAGTAATGTTTGATGGTTGGAAAATCTTTCTAGAAACACGGAGATTCAATTTTATAATTCAATAATTTCTAAAGCATTTTTCGTCATGTATTACTCATATAGCAAAGAATTAATATTGTAAAAAAGTATAATCGGGCTTTTTGATTGCGCCTAATAAAAAGCTTTAAGTCGAATTAGCCTTATTCATATCTGCTTATATTTTATGACACTATTGCCAGGGATTCCCCGAACCAATCTCCACCGTGTATGATTTCCATCTATGTACATATATCCACATATTGAAAAAGACTCGTGTGTAAACAGAGAGACCCCGATGGCAAGATAATTGCCCCTCATCGCAGGAGGAGAAAGAGGATGAAGTGAGTAAACAAAGTGGCTCGTGGCTTCCTCCTGCTGTTGTTCCTACCTTGATTCGACCAGATCCAATTGGGTCCACGCACCACTCGAATGCCGGGCGGAATGGAGGCTCGCATGGCGGTTAGTTGACTCAGAGTTGGTGTTGGTGGTGATTCAGTCTCAGCTCGCTGCGGTTCCGGTTGCCAGTCAGCCTTCGCCTGCAAGGAGAGGATGTGACATTTGACATTAGTCGGTTGTCTGGTGGTGTCAGGTCAGGAGTTTGACGACGGGACCGCGCGATGATAATTGGGTCAACTAACTGGCGCCCCAGTCAGCGCATGACTGTAGGGAGAAGCCCGCACAAAGAGGCGCATATTTGTGGGAGGCTGAATGTGAGGCATATGCTGCTCGCATTTAAGATATGGCCTTCTGTTACACGGTCTCCCGATCGCCACTGCCACTGCCTCGGGCTCCGTTCCAGGGAGCTGCTGGTGTCGTCGTCATGGTGCGGGTTCTGTCTTTCTCGCATGACGCATGCCGATAAGGCATATATACATATGTATGCTATTTTTTGGAGGGGACTCTTAGAAGCCGCAGTAGCAGCTGATAAAGGCCAAATGTTGTGATTTTCCGTCTTTTTTCAACTGATTCGGGTTTTTTTTTTAGTTCTATTAATTGACCCGCATGTGTTGTTTACGAAAAGTATTTACGCGCACACACTGCCACAACGTATCGCCTCACTCACATCTTCCGAATGCGAACGAGTATATATGCGGAATCGCCCTCGGTGTGTGCGCGCTGCGTACATATGTGGAAAAATGATTGGGGCACAGCAGCAGCTTACCAATGCAATTGGGGAAACTGTCGCACGTCCAGCAGGCACTGCTGCTGCTCCAGCTGTTTGCAATGAAAAAAATACTTTAGATTCTGCTCCTCGGCCTTAATGGTGCATTTTATGCGCGCGTGCGCTTTTTATTGGGCATTTAGTGTTTCCTTTCGCCTAAAGTGCATGGGGACCGTTGCTACGGTGGCCAAATGGGGCATTATTCACTCGATCGCGCACTCGATTTCCGCACTTCTCTAACACACCGCCGACGCACGAATTGGCTCTTTGCTAGGGGACATTACAATTTCGCTTTTAATTGGCCAAAATTCACAATTTTGCTAGCACTAAAATAATACAACTACAATTTGGTTTGCTTCTTCTTTCTTTAGGTATGGCCTAAAGGTGGCAGTGCAAAAATACTAGTTATATCGATGCATTCGATAGGCGGTCGTGAAATCGCAGTGCAATCGATAGATCACAACAAACCCGAACACATGTTAACTGTTGTTGTGTATTTGTTTGGAGTAAAAATATTAAATTATAATTGTGTTACTGATGCTTGCTTAGTTTTATTTCTTGCCTAACTGGATGTAATGAAAAGGGCTGTCACAATGGATCAATTACCATATCAGACAGCAATTAAAAAAGGTAAAATCTAGAGCGAATGAAAAATCGTTGAATAATGGATTAACTTTTGTAGCCCAACTGGTCGAGAGGAATCCCCAATGTCAGGTGGATCCTTTGCGAGTTTCCATGCACGAGGAGGAAGACATCATAGCCTTGGCCCAGCAAATCCAGAATGCCGACAAAGAGTTGAAGAACACAACTTGTCACAAGCTAGGCGTTATTATGGATCAGGTAAACCACCTGTCCTTTGGTTATCTGGCATGAAACTATGTTATTACTCAACAGATCAAGATGCTGCAAGCCCAGGCCATGGATATACTCAAGGAGTCCAATATAAACCGAGAACTGCACGGTGCCGCCTGTAACTTCACCAAAAAGCCCGGACAAATCTACCATCTTTATCAAAGGGCATCGGGTCAAAACTATTTCAGCATGCTATCGCCGCAAGTGTGTTTTTATTTTTAAAATAATTTTGAGCCTCTGCTAATCCAAGGTTTTTTAGGAATGGAATCACTCTGTTGACCAGACCTTCAAAGGCAGCTACAGATTGGAGTTCGATTTGAGCTGGACACCTATGGATAGGATTAAAGAACAGGACGAGAAACTCAAATGGGCAGAGCAGTGCATGCAAAGAGCAACGGACTCAGCAACCATGGCAATTGATTTTAATTTGAACAATGATTAAATTCTCCAATAAAAGTTAGGAATAATAAAATCCCAAACAGATCAATTTGAATTCATATCAGTTTACTTAGTTTAGGTTGTAGGGAAGTCAAATCTCAGATTTCAAAGTTAATTAAATAAATAATACAGAATTCCATTTATTCAGGATGTTTTTTAAAAGAGTTAAAATCTATTTCGGATCGGTAATGTGAATGATTGAAAAAATAAATTCAAAATATCGTAATAAAATATTAGAACATTGCTTCTCCATATCGATAGACTGGACGCATTCGACTGAGTATCGATAACTGCCTGCAGTTCGATTTGTGTTTTGTTTTCACTGCAACAGCTGAGCTCTCGTACATTTTTTTTGTGAAACTCAGCGTATTTTTTGTTTGTTTTGTTTCATTTAGTGTTTCGTTCAGACATCAGATATGTCCGCACCCAAGAACGAGATGTACTACAGTCTGTTGGAGTGGTTCAAGACGCTCAACCTGAATGCGCCGCACTCGGACGCAGAGTCTTTGGCCGACGGAGTGGCGCTGGCACAGGCACTAAATCAGTTCGCCCCCGAATCCTTTACGGACTCGTGGCTGTCGAAAATCAAGGCCAGCGCCGTCGGCAGCAACTGGCGGCTGCGGATGAGCAACCTGAAGAAGGTCACCCAGTCGGTGTACGACTACTACAGCGAGGTGCTCAACTACTCGCTGAGCGACTTTGCCAAGCCCGATTTGCAGCGCATCGCCGAAAAATGCGACCTGGGCGAGCTAGAACGGCTGCTGCAGCTGGTTCTCGGGTGCGCCGTCAACTGTGCCAAGAAGCAGTCCTACATCACCGAGATAATGTGTCTGGAGGAGGAGCTGCAGGCGAACATCATGCGTGCCCTCCAAGAGCTGGAGTCCACACGTACCGCCTCCTCCCCGGATGGCGGGGTAGTCACGTCACTGTCGCGCAGCTCCATCAGCGGCATGCTGGACAGCAAGGCGGTGCAAGAGGAGCGCGACGCCATGGCCCAGAAATGCTTTGAAACGGAAAAGAAAATGCTACTGCTCATCGACGAGAAAACCAATCTGCAGCAGGAGTTACAGAAGTTGCAGCAGGAGTTTGCCCGCCTTGAGCAACACTCAACGGTTATTGGCGATGATGGGGTTTCTTTGGGACCAGTGCAAACCGGATCCGTGCGCTATAACGACCTGCGCCGCCAACTGGACCTTCTCAAGGAGGAGCTCATACAGTCGGAGGGAGCCCGCGAAGATCTGAAACTTAAGGCCCAGCAGCAGGACACCGACCTGTTGCATATGCAAATACGCATCGATGAATTAATGGTATGAATAAAAGGTGTTCTGTCTCACTAAACTTAATACTTATTTTATTTGTTTTTTATTGCTTACAGAAAAGTTCGGCTGAGGTGACCACACTTAAGGACGAGGTCGATGTACTGCGGGAGTCCAACGACAAGCTGAAGATATGCGAGGCCCAGCTGGACACGTATAAGAAGAAGTTGGAAGACTATAACGACCTGAAGAAGCAGGTTAAGGTACTGGAGGAGCGCAGCGCCGACTATGTACAACAGAATGCCCAGTTCGAAGAGGAAGCGAAGCGATATGCCAACACCAAGGGCCAGGTCGAGCTGTTCAAGAAGGAGATCCAGGATCTGCACGCTAAGCTGGACAGCGAGAGCAGCAAGAACGTTAAGCTGGAGTTTGACAACAAGAACCTAGAGGGAAAGAACCTAGCACTGCAGCGGGCCAAAGACAGCTTGCTCAAGGAACGGGATAATCTTCGCGAGACCGTCGACGAGCTAAAGTGCGGTCAACTGTCTTCAAGCTCGGCCTTAACAGGTACCACAGTCTCTCGGGAGCTGCAACCCTCGGCAGCGGTGGAAAAACTACAGCGTTTGGAGGCGGAGAACAAAGCCTTGCGAGAGGGGCAGGGCGGTCAGACCGCGTTGGCGGTGAGTCATTAAAGATAATACTATCCGATGGCATAATTTCTATAGAAATATTATTACAGCAACTTCTGGACGACGCCAACAAGCGCTGCGAGAATTTGCGTGACCAACTAAAGACAGCCAATGAACGTATTCTCTCCCTTTCACATGCCTCCCAAAGCGATGATCCTATTTTAAAAGAGTAAATACTAATCATCATTTAAGATTTGTGGGTTTAAATATATATTTCTATCCTAACAGGAGCGAGTTTGGCAAGCAAATCAAGCAGCTAATGGAATTAAATGAACAAAAAAGTGAGCTTCGCGATTCTTTATAATATTTAATAATGTAATACTAATAAACGCCGTTGCAGCACTCCAACTGGAGGAATCGGCGGCCCAAAGCTCATCGCTGCAGTGCAAGGTGACTCAACTGGAAACGAATTTGGCTGCCCGGGAGCAAGAAATTCTGGCCTACGATGCCAAGTACAGGAAGTGTGTGGAGAAGGCAAAGGAGGTGATCAAGAGCATTGATCCCAGGATAGCTAGTGGTAAGTTATCATACTATACTAAAAGAATATCCAATAAAGTTTAAAATTCCAGCTCTGGACGCTAGTGTGCTGGAGAAGAGTGCTGCTGAGGTCGTTGAGGAGGAACCCAAGCCCAAGATGAGCGTGATGGAGGAGCAGCTGATGACGTCGGCTTTCTACCGATTGGGGGTTAATGCCCAGCGCGACGCAATTGACTCAAAGCTTGCCATCCTAATGGGCTCTGGGCAGACATTTCTCGCCCGCCAGCGACAGTCGGCGCCTCGCAAATCCCTAAGTGCAATGAAATCAAAGTAAAAGGCAATAACCTGATGTATAGGCTAAGGACTTTTCGGTACTAAGCGTAGTTCTGATTGCAAATTTATATAATTAATATATATAATGAAATTATTTATTGGACCGTTGCATGGATCTATACTGTATCGTATTTATAGGAAACACAAAATAATAATGTACTAAAATAGTTCAAGAAAATATCGCTATTTTCGTTTAATAAAATCCATACTATTAAAAAGGCCGTTGGTTTATTGTAAATATCTTAGCTTTTAATATGTAGAATTAAATACATTTAACGCAGAGCACAAATAAATAAAAGAGTAGCTCTCCTCGACTCTGGGAACCCATCTTGGAGAGAGTCTCTTGGGCATTGGCACAGGTAGGAAATGCAATTCGAAAGGGAGCTACACAGACGATCGGTAATAACAATAGGTTCCTATCGATGATCCCCTCCTCACTTGGCGATCAGTTGGAGTTGGGATGCGTTCCGCCGGTTGCCGGCTGGTTCGCACTCATCGAACTGCTGCAGTCTACATACTTGGTACATATCTAGGATCTCTGACCCCTGCCTGCCAGCTTCACCATGGCCGCCACATGCTCTCATCCTGACCGACTGCCGCCGCCGCTGCCGCAGCGGCCGCCGCCTGCGCCATGTAGTGGTACTCCTCCTCCTGACGCTGCCTCAGCGCCTGGCGAGCGGCAGTGCTCGTCTGTGGCCGGGGACCTGCCTCGGGTGCCTCGTTCTCATTGGAACCGATACCGCTCTCGGATCGGGGAGAGGATTGCTGCGTGGGTGGCATGGACTTGAGCTCCGATACCGAGACCCCCGAACTAACAGACGCCGCCACAGAAGAGGGCCTCTCCGACTGAGTTATGGGTAAGGGCGTTCCAGCAGAGGAGGTTGCCATGGCGGAAACATTCACTCCGGCGGATGCGGCCACCGCCATGCTGTTGGCATAGGCCGCGGCGGCAGCGGCAGCCACATGTGCCGCCTCCAGGCTGCCGGGAAAACTGGGACTCAGCTTTCCGGCCAAGTGGGGCTGCACTCGCTGCAGTTCGATCAGACGCTCGAAGTCCGTACGCGTGGCTATCGGATCCACCAGAGGCTGGGTACTCAGACCGAGAGCCGCTGCCAGTTGTACGTAGTGGGGCGGAAGGACCAGGACTCCGTTGACTGACTCGGGTTGCTGCTGCTGCACCTGCGCCTTCAACTGCTGCTTGTATTGCTCCAGGACATTGGCGCACACCTTGTTGCGATCCTCCTCGTAGCTCATCTCGCTGGGCACGGCAACATCCTGCGGCGATTGCTGGCTTTGAACCTGGGCCTGCTGCACCTGGATCGGCACCGGAGTGTGTGCCTGCGGCTGCTGACCGCGGTTGTTGTTCTCGTCCTGGGGCGCTGGCGTTGTGGGAAGAGCTCTGCTCTGCTCGGCAGCCACCAGCTTCAGACCCTTGCTGTAGTCCACCGGATTCGAGTCCTGGCTGCTGTAGTCCAGAGAGTGATCCTCCGGCTGCGACTTTTTCGTCTGGTTCAGGTCGAAGCAGCTACTGTTGCTGGGACTCTCGGTAAAGCTGGCCGTGGAATGGGGACATATCTCCACATCGATCTCCGCGATGCACTGGTCCAGGTGCCGCAGGAGTCGCGCCTTGGAGCCAGGCTCCGCCAGCGTGGGCATGGTGCCCTGAGGCGGAGGCTCCGGAGTGGCCAGGTAGCGGGCAACCTCGCGAGCGCAGTCCGTGTAGCCAGCTCGGTATTTGTTGACAGCTGAAAAGGGGAATCAATTAATTACTATAATTGAAATAAATAAAAAGGTGGTTGGATTTTTGACAATAAATATATTGAGAGATCAAATATTACACTTACAGGGATCATCGAGATTGCGATGCCGCTGGAAGTGACGCACGGTCAGCTCCAGGATGTCCGCCTTCTCCAGCTTGGTGTGCTTTGCCTGGCCTTCACCATTCTTTCCATTCTGGCTCTTGGTGGACTCAAGGATGAGGGCCTTCAGAATGGCCAGGCTCTGATTGATGCGCGCCCTCCGCCGCTTCTCCATGAGTGGTTTATTTGTCCGCTTGCTGATGTCCTGCGACGAGGTCACATTCTGCGTCGAGCTGACCAGCCCGATGGACTTTATGCCGCTGCCATTGGTTGAGCCGGCGGCTGTGAATCCGATGCCTGCCGAAAACGAGCCACATAGATAAATTAGTAGGAATTCAATTAATAAATTTAAGGAGCTTCAGGTGGGATTTCTTGAAGGAACTGGATTTTTTAGTAAATTCAAGGCTGCCTTTATTTTAATTGGCTTATAAGATTATAATGAGTTTAGATGCTAACTATTGGATATTATGAATATGAGCATTTTTTTGTTAGAAAACTTGAACATTAATTTAACACTAAATTAGTAATATTTATAAAAGCTGGCTTTGAAAAGGAACACACAGTCTTATAGCTCACAAGCAGTGGAATGTCTAGAATTAAAACTGCTTATAGATTATAAATAAATTGTTATAATTCCCCTATGATTATGTATTATTATCGTACTTTATTTTTTAAATGTTCTGAGGGAAGCTGTCACATTCACATGCTCTTTACCCACAGGTGTCTTTCAACAGCGAAAAGCTCAAATGTTGTTTATTATTCAAGCAAAGTCTTTTTTAAACTTTTGATTGTAAAATTATCTTTAAGTACTTCAACAAGGCACAAAGTTCAACTTTTGTATATTTCTCTAAATGGTTTTGGTTTCCATAGGCTGTTTTTTTTTTAAATAAAGCGACAGTTTTTGCGACTTGTGATTCACAGTTTTTAAATAAACACTTTCTTAGTCACACCTTTAATTTAAATGTATCTTTTCAATAACACTTTAATTTAAATATGAGACTTTAATGTTCTATATTTAAAACGAAGAAATTAACCTAGAACATGCTTTTTTTTAGTTACTTGTTATTAAACACATATAGTTTACCAGAAGCTGATTTATTTTTTGAGTATTCCTTATCACGTTTTGCTGTCATTTTCTCATTTTAGCGGAATTCACAAGAATTCGTTGCCCGTTAGCCAGAAATTAAGCGCCAAGGCTTGGCTCTTGGTATTATATATTAAAAATGAGATATTAATTGAAGGAAATTCCTCTTTAAGATCGCGCCAACAAAAATTACGTCTTTTTTTGCGTCAAAGAGCGACGATTTAAAGGCCGAAGGACGAAGGACCTGCGTCCGCACGGTTCGAGGATTCGCGGCGAACTGAAGGCGAGTGAGAGCCAAAAACAACTGCGACTTTTCACTTCGTTTTTACACACAGTCAGCGGATGTCGGATGTATGGCTTGGCTATATAGCTTGGGACTCTTCGATTTTCCGCTGCCGCGTGCGCCTGGCTTGTGCGAAATTTCCCGACTGAATCGCTTGGTTAGCTCATGTTGCTGCCACCGCTGGCGCTGCTGCTGCTGATGTTGCTGCTGTTGCTATTGCTGCTGCTAATGTTGCTGCTGGCGGTGGCACGAGCCGCCGTCGCCGTCGTCGTCGTCGTCGTCGTCGTGTGGCGCAGCAACCAAAGCAGATTGGAGTCAACCGACAATAAAAGCAACACCAACAACAACAACAATAGCAACACCAATCAGCAGGAGCAGCAGCGGCAGCAACACCAACAATGGGATGTGCGGGGATGTGGCAGCAACAGCAGCAGCAGCAGCAGCAGCAGCAGTAGCAGCAACGCCTGGCTGCCTGCCACGTTAATGGTGGTTGTGGTAATGGTTGCCCCACCGACCTCCGCACACACACACACACCCAGTCGGCGAGAGCTTAACGACGCAGCGGAGGCATGTTGCCAGTGGGCGGTGGGTGGTCGTGATGGCATGGTGGTGGCATTGGTGGCGCGCTGGCTGCGGCAAATGTCAGGCAGCCCGAGCGACAAGCCGGAGCGACGTGCCGCCATTTGGCCGGACGGCGTGACCATGTCTGGCTTTAGCACACACACACACCAGCACACGTGCGCACAGCCACTCAAACACTGACACAGTCGTAGACACACGAACCCACACACAGGCATACAAATCAATTCGCTTAGGCGCAAATACCAAATTACCCAGCAGACATGGCGGATAAGTGATTTTTGTAGGACGAAAACGTAGCATACTTCTCCGGGATCAGTCAGAGTAGTGTGTTTTTTAATATATATTTGGGGCAAGAGAGTTATTAGCTTTAAAGTAGTTATAGTAAGAATTAATAATTAATATATTAATATATATTAAGAAAAAATATGATTTTAGACTCTCTTGATTGTTTTCATTAAGGAATAAATATAAAATTTTGTGAGGATCAAGTATAGCATGATTTATTGCAAGTAAGTAATTCATAATCGTTAAGTTCTATATGATTTATTATAGCTACATTAGTAAAAGAATGAATAAGTTAGCCCCAAGTTTTAAAGTAGTATAATTTAAAGGAATACATTTTCTTCCTTAAATAAATTATAAACCTTGCATGGCTCTTAAAAAATATTTCTTTTTTTCTAAGCCAAAATTAAGCTAAATGTGTTGGTTATTAAAATTAACAAAAACATAATAACAAACGTTATACATAATTAATTATTATTTAATTTTCTTTATTTCTTAGCTGCTTAGTTTTATAAGATTGAAACAGGACTATATTTTCCTTAACTCCCTGATTTCTGTGGAAAACATTCGTGCTAAAAATAAACTCTAAGCTAGTTTGGACCCACTAATTTATTCTGGAAAACTAAAATGAAAGTTAGCCCACGGCTTTGCTCATTGGGTGGACCTCTGCGTCAACGGCGTGAGCAGGCGGGTCTGTGGCCTGCGGGCGACGAAGCAACGCCTCCGACCGACTGACTACGGGTCGTGCGGGGTCAGTGGAGAGCCGGGAATGGGGCTGGGTGTGGGCTTGGGTTTGGGCTTGGGTTTGGGTTTGCGTTTGGGATCCCGGTGGCGGAGGCGGTGGTGTGCGGGTGTGTTTGCCGTCGCTGACTTTGCCATTCGGCTGCCCGCATCGAAATCATAACACCAACGAGGCGAAACTTCTGCGGCGCGGCAGTCGTGGTGCAAATAATAAGCCAGGCCAGGCGACAGCGCGGGGAGCCAGCCAGGAATTGGGAAGCCCAGAGCAGGGACCCGTGGCGCAGACCAGGAGCAGGGAGCAGTGGCGGGGAGCCAGACGAAGACAACTGTGACAGCGGCAGTAGAAAGGACTATTAGATAAATACGCTGGCTGGTGCGAGGTGGGGTGGCTGGCGCTGAGCTGGGGCGCCCATATCGTGGCAACAAAGTTGATGGCAACAAATTGCACTGGATGTGGGCCCAGCCACATCAGCCGGGGCTTAACAAGGTGCGCCACGCACAGCGGCCAACAACAAGCAGCAAACCAACAACAAGTGCCCCAAACTGCGTGATAAACAATATGGAAATGCCACATTGCTGCAGAGGAGTCAGCAGCCAGTCGTTCCACATGTGGCGGATTCACACAGGACTCCGTCACTTACATCCAAAAACCAATCGAATTTGTACATCCCATAATGCGTCACAAGCCTGGCAGGATATTCGGAGCTTGGCTTAACATCTTTCACCACGGATGAGTGGTATTCACTGCCGCATTGAACACACGACGGAGATGGTCTATGTGTTTTATACATTTTAATTGTTTTACTAATGTCGTTGTTATTTAACTGCAAGTTCTTCTACTTTAAACATAATTCTATATGTTTATTTATAATTTATTTATCCTACTATTATTATACTTTAAATTCAATTCGAAGGGAGAGATACGTAACTTGTCCCTGAACTTAAATTAGCTAAGACTCTTTGTTTAGACTCCTGATTCTTATGAGGTTGTTCTGATGAACCGCCTTGGTTCCTAGATATTTTTCCTGATCCTGATTGTATAAAATCTTTCTAAATGTTACGTTCTTAAATAGTTTAATAGACAATAGTAAGCTTGTGTTTACATATATCGATTCCACATATAGTTATTATGCTTATGATTTGTAATTAAAGGTATTAAAGGGATAAAAGGTTGTCATTATAATATTATAAATAGCAAAGGAAAGGTGTACTTTTTGGTTACTCTATATAGGGGTTATTGAGGTCTGAAAACCATCAAAACTTATCTTCATCGACCAAGAACTTAAGGCTCAGCTTAGTAATGCCCCTAAAAATATGCAATATCTTAAAGGACTTGGAAGCAAACATTCATTTCCGGTTTTTAAAGCGTATAATTTTATTTAAACTTAAATATAAGTCAAAGCTGGTCTGCTAATTACCCCAATCAGTTTTAAATTGAGTAGAATAGTCCTTAAACTCGAAATTAAACGGGACTCATTGCCAAAGTAATATTGAACAATTGAAAAAGTGAATTCATTCCCAGAACTGTTGCTCCTGCCACTTAATCCCCTTGGCAGCACCTGTCTTCCAGGAATGCATAACGACATTTGTGTGAACCTGTGAAGGCAAAATCTATGTGGGATAATGAGCAATTAGCAGCCGCAGCTTAAAGCTGAGCTTGATCCCGTGGGCAGCTCCCAGGACTCGAGGGTGAGGCGGCGGCTCCTCACCTGGGTCGTTGGCACTCATCGCGTTTTTTATGCGGCCTGGCCAGGTGCAATCACAGAGTGAGCGCACAAACATGGTCTGGGTACAAAGAGCTCTCCAACTGCGCACGTGGCAGCCGGGGCTCGGAAGGGGGCGGGGGATACAGCTGAGGAGGGTGTGTGTGTGTGGGGGGGGGAGGCGAGGATTCGCCATACTACCCCCTATCCACTTGGCGCATGTTGCCAGCTGCCGTTGCCGCCAGCAAAATTACTGAACTGAACCGAACTGAGCTGAACGATGACTTGAATGCTGCCCCCGCGGCTCGAGGCGTACAGATGATGGCAGGAGCGGTGGGAGTGGCGGGAGTGGCAGGAGTGGCGGGGTCTCGGGCAGTCATGTGGTGCTGGCACACACATAAATCGTTTATAGCCACACCGAGACCAGGCAGGCCGCCACCAGCGTCATCATCGTCATCGCTAAAAGCTCTGGCACGACCCTGGCCGGGCTATGGCTCCGGCTCTGGCTCTGGCTCTGGCTCTACGGCATTGCCTCTCCGGGTATTCCACCTCCGCTCCACCGTCCTCTCCTTCGGCTAAACCCACCAGCAACAGAAGCAGCAGCAGCAGAAACAGCAACAATGCCGCCGCCCCGCCGCCGCCGCCGCCTCACTTGCTGCCGATGTTTCTGGTCGACTTGACAGGCGGCCCCACTGTCGCTGCCGTCGTTGCCGCCACTCCACAGGCCATTCAGCCAGCAACCTGCCACTGCCACCCATCCAAACCCAAACCCAAGCCGAAGCCCCACTCCCAGCCAGACGTGCGGGAGAAGTGGCAGTGTAACAGCCGGCAGCAGGCCACATGCAACCTTCGGCCATGGCTCGGTGACTGTGGGAAATACCCTGCCCGCGGTGCGAGGCAACGGAAGTTACACTTGCCAAAAAATAGTACTTAAAAATTGAAGGAAATATCACTTAACTGGAGAGCAGCATTTATACAAAATCTATGAGAATCTATAATATTTTATAAAGTGTGTCAAAGTAATTGCGTTGGATTTAAAATAATTGAAAAATATACCAAGCAGTATGCCAAGAAAATTCTTGGTCTCAAATTACTTCTATTCTTTTTTTTAAATATAAATTTTACATTTGTATTATTTGATTAACCCACTGCTACCCAAGTAGGAGCTTAATCTAATCTGTCTACAATATATACATTTCCGTTGAGTCTTTAGCGTTGCTTAAGACTAATAATTTAATCTAAACATGTTAAGGAGAAATATTATTATTATTATTATTTATTTTTTTATTTTTTGCTGCTGCTTAATTTTAAGTCAATCCCCGGTCCGGAGGGTCCTGATAGTATGGAATTCCTTTTATATTTTGATTCTTTTTTAAGCATTAACATTTTGTAGCATACTTTTGTACACATTTTCAATCCCTATCCAATCTACAACGATTTCTGTGGCTTCCCAATTTAGTTTTAAATTGTAATCCCGCTCTGGGATACTACTCAGGCTTCAAATATATAATTCTAAGGTAAATACATGCATTCTAGAACGTATTAAGTTAAAATAAAGTCCCCATACGCTTCAAACCTTAACCTTAATACTAGAATAAAATAATTGCCTCTAAATTTAAGCAATTACTCACTCTAAATGTTTTGTTTCCGTGCAATACCCGGCACCAGTGCCGTAGTTGGAGCTGGAGTCAAAGGTATAAAAGGCAAGTGAAGCGCAGACAGCAGTGGCAACCGGAGACCGGAGACCGGAGAACGAAGGCGGCGGGCGGAAGGCGGAAGGCGGAAGGCCGGCAGTCGGGGCGTCGGGAAGTCGGGGAGGAATGCGAGCAGGTTGGAGACGGATCTCCTGCTCGGTCCCGGCAACAAGAACAACAATAACAATGCGAAAGGTATTGGTGGCAAAACAGAAATGAAAATCAAACTGGGGAAAATGCACGCACACACACACACACGAACACGAACCCCACGGACACAGATGGGAAAGCCCCACAGGAAAAGCTTCGGAAGTGCGCTCCATGCCGCAATGGCAACGGAAGCAGGACAGGACAGCTCGAAAGGGACGCGGCTTGGCTATGTGCGGAGGGGGTGTGGAAGGCAGTTTGTCAAGTGGCGACCAGGGGCGGAACGAGGACGGTGACGGGGACGGGGACGGGGGCGAGGGCAGGGCGCGGAGGGCCATGACACGACCTGCTCCTGCCGTTGTGTCGGCTAAAGAGAGAAAAATGACTAAATCAAAAGGAAGTGCGCCACACTGTGCGGTGTAAGAGCACGTACAATACGCCGGAGCTTCACTCCACGCCTGTATTAGTGTGCCTGCCACTGTGTGTGTGTCTGTGTTTGTGCAAGTGTGCGACTGTGTGGGAGTGAGCTGGCGCGTGCTTCGACAACCGAAAGCATGGCGGGCCGAAGCACCCGACAAAAGTGACGAAAGCAAAGTCAAATAAAGTATAAAAAAAATATGGAAATAAGGTAAATTTGTAGTAATAATAAAAACTTTGAATAACTATAAATTCCTTAGTTTAAAATGATATTATACAATATTAATTATATTACAATAACAGAATATTATTATATTATTATTATATTTACTCAGAGTAAACACATATGCTTTCGTGCATGGTCGCAAAAAAAAATTCTCTAAAGTCCTTGAATATTAATAAAAACCTTAATTAGATATCAACTTTTTAATGTAATACTGTTATATTTAATATTTTAAAAGTTTTAAAGCAAAGTAAAGTTAATTTGTGCTTAATTCAGTCATATAAAAATAAGGCTTGAGCTGTATAATCTCAAAATACCACATCTGTTTAGAATCGAAGCTCAGATTTGGTCTCTACACCCTTTCTATTTTATATGGAAGCTTAAATCTTGTATCGTAATATTTTCAATGAATATATCTAGCCAGATCTGTTCAGTTTTGTCGGGTGACGGCGTGGCCGCAATATGGCAGAGGCAAACGGCAGAAGGCAGGCGCAAACAGAGCCGAAAGCAGTGGTGTGAAAAAAATTGAAATTTGCGTGAGTGCTCCAACTGCGGCATGGCATGGCATGGCGTGGCATGGTATGGCATAGCAGCCCGGCAGCCGGGCATCCTGGCATCGTGGCATTCTGGCAGCCTGGCAGCCTGGCGCTTGGCTGCCTTCCAATCCCTCGCTGCGCCAGTGGGTGTGGGTCTCGATGTGGGTATGAGTGGGCGTCGTTTGCACTTCAATGCTAATGTTGGCTTGGCAGCGACGTCTGTCGTCGACATTTTCCATGCCGAAGGGGACGGAGGTTTGGGAGATGGTCGGGCAGGGGACGGGGATGGGATGGGCGGCAGGCCAGGGCCAGGACGCGTGTCGCTTGTTCGTTTTGGGCATTTTTTGGGATTGGCAGCTTCAGTGGCGTAAGTGCGGTTTGTAAGTCCAAAGGGGATGGAATTGTGTGGAAAATCAGGGGTTTTAAATATGCAATATTAAACATATTTAAGATTTCATTATTTTCAAAGCTACATTGCTTTTTTAGGAATAATAAGGAAAGTGATTTAGTTTTTACAGACAGAATATTAAACCTTTAAACATTCGAAGAAAAATATCAAATATATGGTCTTTACTCATAGCTCCCATTCTATTTTTAAAATGTATAAAATATTGAATATATTATTTATTATATGACTGTTATAGGATTACTTAAGATTATCACAGGGAATTTGTAAAGTCTGCTTGTGGCTTACCCTATAGCTCCCCCAAGTAAATCCCCAAAGGAAGCTCGCTCATCCCCCCTTTGGATGCGTCCCTGGTCCCCAGAGGCGTGTGTCCTGTATGTGTGCGCCTTGCTCCGGCGTGGGTGTGTGCTGCTTGTCAACGCCAACAATGGGCGCTTGCTGATTTGGCCCTCGAATGGAGGCAACACTTTTTTTATTTATTTATTCCTGGTAGCCTTATAACAAAATAGCTGCAACTTGGCCGGCTGGCAATCGCTCTGCATGGCGCAGAGTCCGCAGCGAAATAAGAGAAGTGCGACCAATTTTGCGAGTTAATCCCCAACGACACTGACAAACGCCCCCAGCAGAAGTTCGGTGCAACAAAATTAGACCAAACCCCAAAACCCGGCCAGAACCCCCATCCGCATTGAGGGGAAATTAAATTAAGCTTTAAAAAGTAAAAAGTAGCCCTAAGTTTTGCATTTTTTGTGTCCTGTGTCGTACAGTGGTCTATCGAGAGGGGTTAGTTTGACTTGGGAAGATTTAATTTAATCGTGCTAATCAGCGGAGTTCTCCTAGATTTTTACCTTTATTTTATTAGGCGGGTTTATGCCGTGTTAAGCTTACTGACTCTTAATTCTAGTACCTTTATATAGGGATATTCAGGGTCCTGAATCTAAAGCTCGAACTGGTTTTCCTCTGGACTTCTGGGAAAACTAAGCTCAAGCTTTGGCATAGACCATAGGAACTTAATTTTCTGTTATTCAATTCTTATTTGGCTCTAAACTATTCCTAACTAATTAATTATATTAAGTTTCTGATAATATTACCTGTTGAAAATATACAAGAAAGTAGGCGTCAACATTCTTGGTAATAAAGCCCTCAGAAAAGGTATATACGATTTGAAACCAATTAATTGCCAAACGTTATTTGAAGCCCAGCATGTTTAGGGGCCGAAGGACTTTGACGCATGATAAAGGAGCCGCTCCACGGTACGTGTGATTGGAGGCGTGGGCGTGTGTCCTTAGATTCCGTCGGGCTCTCCATGGACGTTGTGCTGGCGTGGCGGCGCCCCTTTGCGCGTCAATGACTTGCTTCTGCTTTGGCCTTTGCTTGGGTTCTTGGTTTTTTTTTTTTCTGTTTTTTGCTGCCGCCGGCTGTCACATGTCAAGCGCACCTACCGGATGACCCACGAGCCCTCGCCACCCCACCTGGCGTAACCCGTAACCCGTAACCCGTAACCCGCCGTGAGCCAGCGCCATCCGGGGCCTCTACCCTCTGTCATCCAGTGGCTGCCACCGAGCTCGCCGCATTTCGCACACAACTTTTGCCGCATTAAATTTGACGCAAAAAGCACGCGCGCTGGCGGCGCAAAAAGAGAGCAGGGCAAGGGGGGATGGTGGAGCAGGCGAATGAGCGAATATAAACGAGCAGCCACAGCCACAGCCACTGTCCCGAGCTTGGACCCGCAGCCGTCTAAAGTCGTTGTCTGACACCCAGTGCACGCGCCCCCGACACCCGACACCCGCCACGCCCCATCATCAGCCGCCAGGCATCAGGCATCAGACCCGGCCCCCCCCCCTCGACCGCCGCCCTTTTCCGCCTTCCGCCGCCCTTTTGCCAGCAAACAAGCGTGACCTGCCACGCAGCAGACCGACTTTGACGCACAGAAACTAAGTACACTGGGAGTAAAGGTACCCACTTAATATAATATAATAATATTATAATGTATATACGATTATTAAGAGCCAAGATCTCTGTGTATAAACTGTCTAAAAAGAATAAAATAATATTATTTGTAACATAATCGGCTTTAAAAAGAAGTAATAATAAATAATGTATATATTCTCGAAACTTAATATCAGCACATAGTTTTATTTAAAAATTATAATATAATAATATATCAATTGTTAGTTGCAAAACCATCAGTCTAAAACAAAACATTTTTCTGGCCGTTTTTTGTCGGCACATCAAAGTATGCACAGAATGAAAGCAACGCACCAGTGCGGTCAAATTATAAGTTTGTTGCTTAATCTAATCAGTATTAAAATTAAATAGCTATGTTTTTAGTCATACCTATATTTTATGCAATATTTCAAAATCTATCAAATCTAGCCACTTTATTCTATTTCTTTCTCACTTCTATCATGTCAAGGTTAAATAGTAAATAATAGTCATATTTAAATATTAGCTTAATAGTAAATAATAAATAGTCATATTTAAATATCACAAAATATTGTAGCTAATCATATCTAGCACCTTTGTTATATTTCTTACTCTCACAAAAGCACTTCTAACATGTCAAGGTTAAATACTAAATACTAAATAATCAATAATAAATAGTCATATTTAAATATTACAAAATATTGTACCCATCATATTTACTAGTTTTGTCCTATTTCTTACTCTCACAAATGCACTTCTAACTTGTCAAGGTTAAATACTATATACTAAATAATAAATATAAAATTAGTTAATAAATAATAATAATAGCTTTTCCGTTGATCGGGTTTACCAATGATAACAGGGACTGCAAAGCGCAAAAAGTGTGCTGTAAAGCGCAGGCACATATTTTTATAGAAGCAACGAAGTAATCTGTTGACTCCCCTGCTTTTATCGCAGTGCATTAGAGGGGTTAGCCCCTCGTAGGGACACCGACCAGACCCAGTGGAGGAACTCGCAGCTGTGGGACTCGAACTCGGGCCCGGGCTTGGGCTTGGGCTTGGGCGCCAGAGCCAGAGCCAATCGTCAGTCATCAAGGCTGTTTGTGGTCTGCTTTTCGGGGCGCTGTCTGACTGTGTGCGTCCGGATTGTGCACATACAGAGGTGGTGTACGTGTGAGAATAAACACCCATGTAAATGTGTGTGCGCCAGTGTGTGCGCCGTTGAATGAGCATTTCTATAGCGTAGCAGAAAAAAAAAATTAAATAAAGAAGCAAGAAACAGAAAGCAGAAAAACAGCAACCGGCAACTGGCAACTGGCAACCCAAAAAAAAAAAAGAAAGAAAGAAAAGGTTCGACTGGCGACCGTCAGAAATATTTTATGGTTTCGCTCTTGACACCTCTTCCCCACCGCCCCGCCAACGCCCACGATTTTCCATATTGATTTGCCACTTTTACACATTTTTCCGAGCGCCGCCGTTTCGGCCACATGAAAAGAACTCATAGCCATGATGTAGGCGCCGCCGCCTTCCCGCGGTAATTGCAAAATAATTGCCGAGTCGTTGGAAATGTTGTCTCCCATTCCGTCCGCCCCCTGCCCATTTTTCGGGGCGTGGCAGCGTCTTTAAGCTGTTGACTTCAAGTTCAAACACAAATCCGCAAACATTCGTGCGGGATGTGTTCCCCTCGGAGCCCCACTCTGTGCCACCATTAATTGGTGGCGTGTTAGGAAGTTAAGCTCCTGCTGCCTCTGCTGCTGCTGCTGCTGGCGCGGCTGCTCCTCTGCTTCACTGAGTCCTGTCATTACCCCCGGAGCTAGATGTCGGAGCGTAGCGGGTAATACGTTGGCAAACACACACACCATCTGAGCCGAGCCACCCTGGCCACCCTCGGCCACCCTGGCCACCCCAAATCCTCCCACAGACGGAGGCGAGCTAAGTGTACATTCAGCTGTCTGTCGCTGACGCCACTTAAATACAAACACAACAAAAATCCAGCCACAGTGGGGCAGAAGGAGAGATGTGGCCTCGAAAAATGAATGTGTGGACTTTTCCTGGAAACTTAAAGGATATTCAGACAAGTTAAGTCCAGGGTGGTATTCATATTTGTGCTAGTCATACAGAAGTTAGTTATAGTCATTCCATTCCCTAGTTGATGAGGGATATTTGAATTGGAAACAACTCTTAAAACAGCTTGGTTGTTAATCATTAATCTACATTTCGTTTTTTAATAATATCTATTAATATATAGAATATAAAATGTATTAAGGTTTCTAAAATAAAATATATAATAAAGGAAGTACCTCGAGATCATTTCAATAACTAAATAATAATGGTTACTGGTGAACTTAAAAGGTAAGAGCGTTAAAAATCTATGAAAAATACTTTAAATTAGTGTTTATTTGCTAACTGAAGATATTTAAAGTAAGATAAATAATTATAATATATGAAAACTATACCTAAACAATGCCTTTACCTATAAACAAGTTCTTCTTAGACAATCCCATTAGTTAACTTCGCCAAAAGTGGCCCTAGAAGAAGTTAGAAATCTATGGAAAACACTTTAAATTAGTGTTAATTTGCCAACTGAATAGATTTAAAGTAAGATGAACTATAATAATATATGAATAAGTAAGCCTAAACTATGCTTTTACCTAAAAACATGTTCTTCTTAAAGCTTCCCATTCGTTACCTCCGCCAAAAGTGGCCCTACAAGAAGTAATATTATTCACCTAACTAGGTGATAAGAAAATAATAACATCTATAATAACATTTAACCAAATCCCTTCGATATAATGTATGGAAACCTCGATTGGCATCGTTTTTCCTGTCGCTCTGGACAACCAATCAATGATTACAATCAGTGGCTCTTTAACCCATGGATACTCCTCCTCCATGTGGATCCCCGAATTCCGCGCCGGCGGCAGCTCCATGTCTGGGGGTCTCAAAGTGAAATATTTTGCTTAATGAAGCAACGACTGCGTTTCCTGCCCCAGCCAATTTAGTGTGAGTGTGTAATTCTTTAGCTATTACGGCTACCCGGCAACCAGCTCCGGCTCCTGCTCCTGCTTCGACTCCGGCTCCGGCTACGGCAGCCAGCCCCATTCCATTTTTATTTCGCCCCCAAGCCCCAGCCCCAGTCCCAGCCCAAGCCATCTACAGTTTCACCTTCAGCCTTGGAGTCGCGGCACCTGCGACAGCCCGAATGGAAGGGGACTCCCCCGGGGGCATAAAAAGTTACGCACGGACCCGGCGGATTACCAGCGAACTCCTCCAGCCCCATACTCCTCCGGGGCCTTCAACGCTTATCTGTGCTGCGGCGCGGTGGCGGCAATCAGAGCCACCCACAAGGCCACCGCCACCACCACCATCATTTCCGCCACACTTCACATTGCTCCAGCACTTTGGCAACAAAATGTCCCACAATTACCACTGAGGCCACATCCACATCCACATCCACATCCACATCCACAGCTAACGAAGCCGATGATGATTCCTATGACAATTTTCTATAGCTGGCAAGTGGCAACTGCTCAACGACTGACTCACCCCGTTACTGCCGCCCTGTGTCCTGGGTCCTAAGTCCAGAGTCCTGGAGCCCCATCCAAATCCAACTAACAATCAGACACTGCCACCGCCACTCGTTGAGGCAGCGAGCCGGGGCCAGTCGGTCGCCACTGTCGGGGTCCGTGTCCGGGTCCGTGTCCGTGTCCGTTTCCATGTCCATGTCCGTGTCCATGTCCGTCCCTCGATGTCTCCGTCGTCGACCCTTTACCCAGCCATTCCCCGGCCCGTTATCATGTCTCCAGTTTCAAAGTTTTCTCATGTAACCGGCCACGAGCTCCCGGGGCAAAGGGATCAGGGAATGCCAAAAGGGGGCGACACGGCCGGCAGACGGTCGCACGTAACGGATGAATGGGCGGACAAGGAGCCCATTCCCCCTCAGCCATAGAAATCCAATTCACTCGCACACACTCGCAGCCCAGGAGCGGCATTGCGGCTAAAAAGCCACACTACTCTCGGTCCTTGCCCGGCCGAAGGCTTGAAGGCAGCCAGGACGCAGGACCATCCACAGCGCAGGCATGGAATGCCTAAATACACTAGCAACAACAAGAGATGGATGAAAATCTAGGGTATGGACTCTGGTAATACCCTAAAAAAAACTAAGAAAGAAATTACTTAGATCTTTTATCATTCTTTAATATAATATTTCATTAAAATAGGTATGACTTAAAAAAGTGTCTATTTAACTCAAAGAAAGACTTGATTTAGCGATAACTACAATTTGACTGCACTGGTTCTTTGTGCATACTGTGCGACTACCGGGAGAGACCAAGCTGAGATATTTGCTGATATATTTGAACTATAGATCTTTTGTTCTGATTTATGTTACAGTGTAAGCTTAGATCTTGGACTAATCTGCTTTCCTATAACACCAATCTACCCGCCATCCCTCCTGGCAATGGGTATCCGAACATCCACGCTCCAGACGACACTTGCCAAGCGCCATGGAAATGGAGAGCAACTGCCGCTGAGGCTCCCACTCCCACATTCGGGGCACACACCCACATCCGTATCCACATGGCCACACAACAACACCAGGGCACCAGTTCGCCCAACGCCCACGGCCACAACAATAAAGCGTAAGCTTCGACTCGACCTCTGTCTCGGTCTGTGTGTGTGGGTGTGCGAGTGTGCGGGTGTGCGAGTGTGCCATGTGCTGCAGAGCTGGGTGTTTGTGTTTTTGTGTGCGAAATCAGCCAACTCAAAAGCAAAAGCAAACTGCCGTCGCCGTCGCCGTTGCCGTCGTCGCCGCCTGTTCGTCTGGCTTCCGTTTCGAGAGCTGCCGAGCTGCCGGGGAGTTGCCTGCAATTATTCCGTTAGCGGGGGGTCACCACCTCACCCACCAGCCACCATCTATGGGCCACCATGGGAATGGGCCACCTCCGCGCCCGCAGGAGTGGAGAAAAGGCGCGTCCGCATCGCTCGTTACTCACACCAACAAGTGCAGCTGCTGCCTTCCTTTTTCCTTTGGGGCCCAAAGTCGTCCTGTTGCCGGCGCCGCCACTGCCTCCCCTCCCTCCTTGCTGCTGCTGCTGCTGTGTTTTTGTCGACACTTTTTTCACGGCTGGCTCGCTTGGCTGCTCTTTCGTGCGTTGCCACTGCCAGGAGCACCCGGTGGCCACCCAACCATCTGAATCCTGGCCTTCCCATGGAACTCGCAACCTGCCAAACCAAACCAACCGCATCCCCCGCCCGTGCCCGCAGCTACTGCTGCTTGTTTTCGTTCGTTGAGCTTTCCTCGTCCTTTTTCCCATTTTCCTTTTTCCCTGAAAATCAAAACACACGTCTCGGCGTGCGGCGCACATCTGCATGGAATTTCTAAAGTACGTGCCACGGACAGATGGACCGAAGGACAGAAGGAGGGACGGGTCGGACAAAAAGCAGGCAACGCCATCGCCATCGCCAGTGCCAGTGCCATGGCTCGATGCCATCGTAGTGCCACAACCGGCAACTTTGGCATGGTGCTCCTTCGCCTGCTCCTCCTCCAGGCTCCGTCCGTGCTTCGTGCTCCGTGCTCCGTACTCCGTGCTGTGGCACATCCATGGATTACATAGCACAGCCGTACCAGCAGCAGCCATTCCTATTCCGCCGTCGTCGCCTGTCTGTTTGTATGTATACGGCGGCATGGCGGCATGAGCGGGCACCGAAACATGCAGAACCTTTAGTGAAAAGGTACACTGAGAGAAAGGTATACCCAGGTCTCAGGGATCTGCTCAGTATTATAAGATTACTTACTTAATATAAGTTTTACTTACTTACTTTACTTACTTACTTACTTCACTCACTTTTCTTAATATAAGTTTGTTGTGTATTATTCTAGAGAGAAGAAACACATCGCTTAACTATTAAAAGGTTTATACTCTTCACAATTAATTTACTCTAATTTGTTGGGAAATTAACTATCTTGAATCTATTACCAACTCTTCTCCTTCTCCAGAGGAAGTCATTCTAATATCCCAAAATCATTGGCAAAATGCGATGTAAATAATATTTAATAATCTATTCAATAAGTGCCTTTGAAGTCTTATCTTAATTTATCAAATCATATTATTTATCTTTAAAATATTTATATATCATTTATCTACTCATATGTAAATAATATGTAAATATGTAATATGTAAATAATACTCGATGTAAATAATATTTAATAATCTATTCAATAAGTACCTTTAAAGTCTTGTCTTAATTTATCAAATCATATTATTTATCTTTATAATATTTATATATCATTTATCAACTCATAGATTGAATAATTTTACCATTAAATATACTCTAGATTACTTGCTTAAATTAATTACTCAATAGATAAATAAAGAATGCATAAACCTTCAGTAAACATCATAGAAATAAATGGTTGTACCTTAAAGTCAATTAAAAGAGCCCTTAAAAGTATGCTAAAAAAATGATAAACTCTGTATTCCAGCACTAAAATATTTAATAGGATATTTTAGGAACCCTTTTCAATATTTTAAAATCTACAGGACCCCCTATGTATAATTTATAATAATATATATTATATATAATAATATATATTAATATATAATATAATTCCAGTGACATTGATAGTAACTCTTCAAAAATCACTTCTGATTTATTGAAACTCTGACGAACTGAACATGGGTCAAACTTTGTTTCCTGTGTACCTTTGACGCTGGCGTTGCGGCCCGCGCGTGCGGCGTTCAAGCTTGGCACTATAATTTCTTGCTCCGCACAGTGGAAACCACACACACACACACACACACACACACCCGGCTAAGCCCTCTCACAGACAGGGCCAGGAACACACACAGTGTGGATTCGGGGCGCACATTTTAACACTCTCGACAATAAACAGCATGTCACTTAGCTCAAACTTCAAAAGTGCGCCAGTCTGGGCTCGGGCCTGGGCTTTGGCCATAAGCGGGATTTCGGAGTGGCGGTAGCAGGAGCAGGAGCAGGAGAAGGAGCTGGGGAAGGAGTCATCGCCGCAGTCACCGACATCGTTATGCGAATGCCGCCAGCAGGCTTCCGTGCCATGCCAAACTTTTTTATTTGTCATCCTCATCGTTGGCGGCAACGGAATTCGCCCCGCCGACGACGGCGGCGGTGGAAGCCTCCAAGGCGGCATGGCTGGGGCGGGCGAGGTCGCTGATGGGCGATAATAAACAGGCCCAGACCGAAGGCCCCCAGGGCACACCCAGGTCCCACTCCCAGATGCTACTCCCCTACTTCAAGTCCCGGACAGACGACGCGCCAAGGCGCAACGGCATGAAAAAGGTGCTGGCTGGCAGGCTGGCTGGCAGGCGGGCAGGCTGAAGTGTGTCTCTGGCTCTTGAGAGGAGCGTCGTCAGGAACAGGCGCTTGTTGATATTGCCACACGGTGTGGCATTAATTGGGGCTACTCCAGTCGGATAAAGCCATACCTGGAGCCGACCGGCCGGATATGAGAATCAACAAAGCAGAACAAACGCAAAAGCCGCACTGGCTGATGGAATTTTCAAGTTTTCGAAGGCAATAATTCACTCGAAATTCCACTGGAAGCGAATTATTTAATTATCTTTGGATTTTGGATTAAGTTTTTAACTTGTAAGTAACATATACAATGCCTTGAGAAGAAAGAGTTTCTCATTAAAAATATGTACTATTTTTTGTGCTAAGGTGTAAAAACTATTAGAGAATTACTAAGATTGTTGAGGCAACTTTAATTTCCTTCCTAAAGTTTATGATCGAGGCTCTCTATTGTACTTGTTAAATATAATATTAAAGTATGCCTGGATCCTTTGGAAATCTTTAAATATTTTATCATCTTTAAAGGCCTATTTTTCCCCAATTTTACTTTACAGATCTTCGGATAATTAAGTCCGGGATAATTTAAAAATGTTACTTGTTAAATTAAATATTAATAAATGCCTGGATCCTTTGGAAATCTATAAATATTTTTATTATCTTTAATGGCCTATTTTCCCCAATTTTACTTTATAGATCTTCCGATATTTAAATCAGGTATACCTTTAAAATGTTAAATTCTTTTCTCCGCAAATATTCCTATACTTTAGTGGCCTTCCAACAATAAAACACCTAATGGACCCCACTGTACGTGTAAGCGGTTTGATTGTCATGGCAATTCGAAAGCATTTGTCGGTCGCTCGCCCCCATCGCACACACATTTCAGGGGGAGACGGAGGCGGAGGCGGACTCGACACAGACACAGGATTCCAAACCGGCAAACTTCAGTCCTGCCAGTCCCCAAGTCCTGCCGCTGCCACTGCCACTGCTCCTCTGACGGTCCTGCGAGGCTGCGGCAGCAAAAGCACGGCAGCAACATCAGCCACTTGCCACATTTGGCTTTCTGCCAGGACCAGACTCCAGGACTCGTGCTGCCAGCGCCGTCCGTGGTGGAGGTGGTGGGTGTGGCAACTCCGTGCCAGCAGCAAAAGCAACTAAAAATGCGACGTGCAAGATTATCGTGTCGCTTGTTGGTGTCCCCCGTCCGTAGTCCCATCCCCAAACCCATCCCCATCCCCACCAGAAACACACATACACACAGTCGTCGTCTGGCTGTTGTCGGTGCTTCTGTGGCTGTGCCAAGCTCTCCTGCCACTCATGGCACCCCGCTGAGCCCGTGCTCCATGCTCTGTGCTCTGTGCTCCCTGCTCCTGACACACAGCCCCGGCTCCTGCTCCTCCTCCTGCTCCTCCTCCGCCTCGAGAGCAACACCATCAGGCGGCACAACTTACTGGCGCTGACGGAGGCAACTGCTGACTGCTACTTATGGCACTGATGATGGCACAACGACAACAACAAGGATTCGAGGACAATGCATGAGGACTGGGGGATACTCATTAGTTTTTATGATGAATATCATCCAGGTTCTCTAAGGAATATAACATTAAAATGTTTCATTTGTGAATTAGGTTTACCAATAATTATTGGGAACATAACTACAAGTTTGGAAGATTCTAATAAAATGTTGTATATTATTATATTTTATATTATTATTATATTATTATATATATTAATAGTACAGTTTATAAAAATACTTTTTCAACCGATTATTCGACCCATAATCCCCTTTGCTACCCTGTAAGCGAGCTCAGCCTGAAAGTATGCAGCGTGCGCACGCGAGGATAACGACTCGACTCGACTCTACTCGACAACAAGCCCGACGGAGTGAGCGTGGGAAGAGGCGGCAGGGAGGGACGAGGGGCGACGGGCGACAGGCGACAGGAGGCAGGAAAGGGGAGGGGAAGGAGTCCCCCACCAGGATGTGTCTGGGGTGAGCCTGAGCTGTGCGCGACTAATTGGGTGAGAGAATGTGGGTGCTTAAATTGGTTTCGTGCTTTCGCGTGACGCGTGCGGAGGCGTGTAAAGCCTGGCGCGCTGTGGAGTGGAGTGGCGGCGCTCCATAATGTGGGTGTGGATGTGGGAGTGGGAGTGGGTCTGGGCCTGGGACTGGGTGTCCACGAGTGTGTGTGTAAGTGTGCAGGCGACAGGCTGCTCTGCGGGTCCTTGTTCCCCGTTGTTGGTGTTGTTGGTGTTGTTGGTGTTGTTGGTGTTGTTGGTGTTGTTGGCTGGCATGAATGCTTGATGGCGTGACGGCAGCCGGTTGTTGCCAGCAATCGAAAAGAACGCAGAATAATTTAAGAGGGGATGTGCCAGTGGCTTTTAAATACCAGAGCCTGGGAATACCCTTGCGGATCACATTAAATAATTACATGTAATTGGGAAGTCAACTTTTTGGAAGGGGTTTCTTCAAGATGTGTAAATCAATAGTTCTTTTGTTTAGTGAAATAACATAAACTTATATGATGGAAGTATTTATATAAACATACCAAATTTATGTCATATATTTATTTTTATAATTTTAATAATAAATTCCTGATATCCTATTTTGTGCCATAGAACTTATGTATATTAGCAGCAAGAAGGCTCGACTATTCGCACTTCCTTCAGCCTACTATAACGGTCAAGAAACCCCCTAAAAATGCAAGGACCCCTACTTCATTGTATTCCAAACCTCCTGCAAAAATCCACTACACCTTCCGCCAGGGTAAACACACACAATTTGGCCCGCGTGGCTGTGGATTTTATTTGGGCGAGCTTTCGGTAGCGACGCCTCTGCTCGGTTCAGGACTTTAGTTCTGTGCTTGGGATTTGTGAGCTCGTCCGTGCAAGGAGTGCTCCAGGCAGCCCCTGCTGGAGCACCTTGTTTATGTCCTTTTTTTATGCGGCCCGCATGACGTGCACTAGCTAGCCCGAATTCCTTCGCTGGGTGATACTGCTCCGTCGGGACTCATCCAGCGCCGCGTTGTCCTGGATGATAATGATCGTGTGATGGTTTTCGGAGGCCACCATCACCTCCATCTTTCGTGTGCGCAGCCTCACATAGCTGAGGTCATCCGTGGGCTCCATTTCCCGCACCATGCTGCGGGCCATCATCACCAGTGGCCCCATCCTATTGGCATACCTTATGGTGTCCGCCTCGTTCAAAGTAGTTCGCACGGGTACGCCGTTTCCGTCGATTAGGATGGCGGCCAGCACGCCCGGGAGATTCGACAGCCGATCGAACGTAGTCTGGACATTGCTCGTTGCCATCGCTCTTGAGGATTAGATGAAACTCCTACTGGGGACAAAGGAAAATATTGAGAATTTGGATTTTATTCCCTTCGGACTATTACATTTTAGTTAATGCTTTTGACATAAGTCTTTGAGATCGAATACATAGGCTTAGTAGGTTGATTCAGGCTATCCAGGGCTTCGAGATCGGGATAGGTCCACTAGTGGCACCAATATTGAATGGATTCTTTGGTTCTTGACTTAAGATTCCATTCGTATGATATGATAATATATCCGAATTTATTTCTTGGAGTTCTCTACCTTTTAAATGTCTCCTTTCCCAGAGCTTCGAGATCGGGATAGGTCCACTAGTGTTTGAGTTATTTTGGTTACCAATATCGAAAGTATTCGTTGGTTCTTGACTTAAGATTCCATTCGTATGATATGATAATATATGAGAATATATTTCTTGGAGTTCTCTACCTTTTTGAAAAATGTGGTGGGCTATCACCGCAGGGAAATTTTTACAGCCAATCCCCTAATTAAGTCTTTGATCAAACCACTCCAGCATTTCGGACTTTTTTCGTAGCATCCACTTATTTTATGCCCGGCGAGTCCAGACCTTCCTGGTGGCTACTGGCAAGGACACGCTTGCCTGTCAGCCACAGTTTGCCAGCCAATGGAAGAATTTCCGGGCTCCGTGTCAAAGGTTGGACGTTATCCGTGCTGCAGCACGCGTCACGGGGGGAGGGCGGATGGAGTCGGAGAAGCCAGACGAGGCGCCACCACCCGCCATGTGATGTCGTGGTGCAGGGGAGCAATCATTTCTGGCAGCATGCGGCGACGACTGGCGACGACAGCGGAGTGAGAATCACGTAAATGGCGTTGAATTACAGCCCAACAATCGAAGCGTTGAAGTCCCGAACTGACGAGTTCACTCCACTCCACTCCAACACCCCCAGCACCCCACTGTCATCATCCGGCCACCGCACCACCGTGCATCATTTATAAGCCGGGCTAGGCCACAGATTGTCTGGAATCGAGTCGGAGTGGAGTCGAGTCGAATCGAGTCAAGTGCGCACGCATGCTTCGAGGCCGATGATGATGAGCTCAGGACGAAACTGGGAAGTTTATGACTGTGGGCCATGTGGGGTGTCACGTGCCGGGCTGCGTCTGACTCCGATTCCGGCTCTGGCTCCGGCTCCGGCCCTGCGTCCGGACTAATGCCCGCTTCCTCACCTCCCGCCCTTTGGCGTTGTATAATTCATTTGGCGCTGCGGACCCCTTCGCCGTGCGGAACTATTTATTCAATAATTCGACGGTAAAGCCTGACACAACGCCACCCAAACAGCTCAGATATATTTAAGACTTGCTAGGTTAAAAGTATACGAATTCCGGTTCTTCATGATTATGTTTATTACAATATGCCTGCAATCTTTGATTGCTGATGATGATGATATAGAGGGTAGCCTATAATTTGTTGATTGATTTTGTCCTTGTGCATTTCTTTTGTCCATTAGGCGAAAGAATGCAGTGCTCGAAGGTGCAGATCTTTTTGCCCGTGATCCAGTTGCAACTTCTCTGATTTGTATGCTTTTCGTATGGAGTCTGGTCCTCTCCTGCAGGAAGAGGTCCTGAGCTTGTAGTGCATTTCCTCTTACCGTCCATCGAAGCGGTACAGGTTTCGGTGAAGCAGACAAGTCTTTGATTAATCCACTTGCATTGGCGCCGTCTCAAATTAATTCCCCATTGGCCATCGGTATTCTGGGCATTAGCTAAGTCGATGACCAGCACAGCGACTAGTACAACCTTTGGCAACAAGGAATCCGTTAATATGTCTTTAAATTAGCAAGCTATTTTTGAGTACTTACAAGTAACTTCATTGTCTTCACACTAATAGATGTTATTGCAAAGCATGCTTTATATAGCAAATAGTATGAAAGCCTGGGTTCGAACTTTGAATACCCTTCACCGGCTTTATAGTCGTAAAAAGCATACAATTTTTGATACGACTTTTAGAAAACAGTCGCGCGGAGCCAGAAGTACCCATTTATTTCATTGCAATTCCAATGAAGAGATGCGGTTAACAGAGGTTATTCTTTATCAGCCATATCAGCATTCACCGGAAAAATATAATAATAAAAATACGGAAAGAAATATCAATAATATATTCCTCTGGCTTCGCGCTAATCCGCACGCAATAAAAATATGCAAGTTCACATAGTTTTTTAAACTTTATTTTTCACCTATCCATCTATCTAGTAGATTCTTATTATTCTCAATGCAATTATTTATTTTTAATTTTATTTACGCTATCGTTCGCTAAGGGAATTTTTTGGTAAATTTAACGATTAATTTCAAATATCGTGCCACAGCACTCGAGTATCTGGCATCCTTGTACTAGAGATATTACCATTGTGTTATAACCAACTTTTGGTCCTGCGCGTGCAGGCATCGGCTTGGGTCATGTGTCGGCTATCTCAGGGTTTATGTCGTGGCATTCATAACAGTATAAAGAACATCGAATTCACACGAAGGAGAACTTAACGTTCCACAACACTACACTCTGCACAATTTGATTCAAATCTACATTTAATCAATCAGTCGAAACGACACGAACATATACATTATAGCAGCGCAGTCACATTGAGCCTCCACATGGATCGGAGCTCTCTGCTTATCTCTTCCCTTATTCATGATTTATGTTTCAAATCTGCTCCGTTTATTTCAGTGTTGAACACGAATCTTTTTTTCTTTTAGCCTCAGTTGGCAGTCCACTACCGACCTATCGATTAGTTTATAGCCATATTGGTACCGATAGATCGGACCTTGGTTTCTCTTACATCCACGCCTATAGATAGGCCCTACCACCACTCGTTAAGTATTTATGTTGTAATATTATTTTTCTGACTCAGCTTACGCTTAGGGTATTGATTTGTAATTTTTTTACGATTAATTTCAAATATCGTGCCTCAGTACTTGAGTATCTGGCAATCTCGTACTAGTCATAAAAAGCCACTAAAAAGTGGCTTTATATTTTAAATGGTGAAAAGATAATCCACAAAAATAATCCATACACTTTTAGCTGCATATTTGTAAATAATTTAAGTATAAAAACTAATCCATCTACATAGAGCTGTCAAAACGGAACAATCGATAGTGCTATCGATAGTTTGACAGCTCAGCACAGCGTGCTTCCGGTTCTAGCCCTTCTCTTTCTTTTCGCCAGTTTCAGCCGACGAAGGTGGGTGTGTTTTTCTCTTCCATGCGCCGACATTACTTAATTATTTTGTGATTGTTTATCGTTTCAGTAGTTTCTACCTTAAGCTATAAACATGGTTGCCCCCAAGAAGCAAAAGAAGGCGCTGGAGAGCACCAATGCCCGTCTCGCTCTGGTGATGAAGTCCGGCAAATACTGCCTGGGCTACAAGCAGACCCTGAAGACCCTGCGCCAGGGCAAGGCCAAGCTGGTGCTCATCGCCAGCAACACGCCCGCTTTGAGGTGAGCTCGTTGTGCTACTGAGAAGTAGATTTCCATTGCGCCCAAGAAGCCGTTTTTGCTGGAACCATATGGAGTCTTGCTTAAAGCTGACTGAGAAGTATGATTCCCATAATAAATTGTTGATGGAAACTATGGAGTAGTACATAAATCTCGACCAGCGCAAGCAGCAGCTACCAGGGAGTGTTCGCCGCACACGACTCTCTCTGTTACCTGCATATCTACATGGTTTCAGCAACGACTATGGATGCTTGGGGGTAAGAAGTCGGCTCACATGCCGTTAATATATTCACACATGCCTTGATGATTCCTTTGATTCCGAATGCCTTGACGAATCCTTTTTATTACTAGAGACTCTTTCTGATGCCAAAACTAAAGGGCTTGCTCTTGGCTTCCCAATACAAAATATTCATTGCTAACAATTATTTTTCTTCATTGCAGGAAGTCTGAGATCGAGTACTACGCCATGCTGGCCAAGACTGAGGTCCAGCACTACAGCGGAACCAATATCGAGCTCGGCACTGCCTGCGGTAAATACTTCCGTGTGTGCACGCTGTCCATTACCGATCCTGGAGATTCGGACATCATCCGCTCGCTGGAATCGGCTTAAACATCGTTTTTAAACTGAACGCCAATTCACAATAAAGCTGTGTTTGAGAAGATATTTGTAAAATATAAACACGTCTTTTTATTTCTAGTAATTACAAAGATTTATTTTAACACAAGTTTTGTTGTATATAGTAATGGATTGATTGGATGAAACTTTTCTAGTGCTCGTTGGAATTGGATATAAATCCTTCATCGCAGAGATCAATTCACATTATCTTCCTTATCTAAAACGCACAGGAACTGTAATTTTCTTTTAAGTTAATTTTGCATTTATTGTCATATATACACTAATAACTAATGAAAACGGAATAGAGCGAGGCTCTATTCTGGCTCTGGTTTATTCTGCAACGCCATGTTACCCACTCCCTCCTAATTGTTCTTTTTGGTACTCGCATCCTGGGCCACTTTGAGAAGATGATCGAAACTGGTCTTTCCCGTTTGCATGACCATTCCATGGAACACTTTGGTACTCGACTCCGTCAACAGCTCATATGGCGAACCGAACTCCACAACTTGTCCAGCGTCCATGACAAGCACCTTGTCAGAGTCCATTATTGTGTTCAGGCGATGGGCTATCGTCAGCACGGTGCACTCCTTGAACTTGTTTCGGATGGTGGCCTGGATGAGGCCGTCCGTCTGAGGGTCTACGTTGGCCGTGGCCTCGTCCATTACCAGGATGCGATTCTCCCGCAAAATGGCTCGGGCCAAGCAAACCAACTGGCGCTGACCCACGCTGAAGTTGCTTCCACCCTCGGAAATGCTGCTCTGCAGGCCCGTAGGCAAATCGGAGATATCCTCCTTGAGGTGAACCTGTAAAAATATAAGTTAAATATCAAAGATTCTACAAAATCCATTTGAGACTTACATCTTCCAAAGCTTGCCAAAGCTTCTCATCCGGATACTGTTCGAAGGGATCCAAGTTGTAGCGCATTGTGCCTGAGAAAAGCACAGGTTCCTGAGGAATAATGGAAATCTTACTCCGCAGATCGTGGAGACCCATCTCATTGGTATCCCTCTTGTCGATAATTATGGATCCATCGTTATAGGACAGTCGGAAGAGGGCATTAATCAGTGAAGATTTGCCCGCTCCCGTACGCCCCACAATGCCCACTTTCTCTCTAGGATTGATTGTGAAGTTCAGCCCTCTTAGCACGCAGTCCGTTTCGGGGTCTGGCGCATATCTCAAGCTCAAATCTTTGGCAGTCATTTTACCTTCTTCTGGCCAACTCTTCGGCGGTTTCTTTTCAGCCGATGAGGAGTAGTTTCCTTCGGACTCCAGGTTCTTGTACTCGAGCACTCGCTCCACCGAGGTCATCGAGTTCTCCAACTCGGCGGACTGACGCATGCCCCACTGTACCATGCCCGTCATGCCCAACGCCTGAGTAATGGCCAGTCCAATCAGGCCGGGATTGTGCAGCGGTGGATTGAAGAAATTATTCAAGATGATCGAGATTACGTACAACACACAGAAGAGGTCAAGGTAATAGCCAAATGCCCTGTTGGTCGATACGAAAGTATAGTAGCCGGAGCTGTGCAGGTCCTGGTAGTTGTCGTATTGCCCGGTTAGCGTTCGCTGGGCGCTCATCGCTCGGATTGTCGGCAGCCCAGAGAGAGTGGCACTGAGATGGGAGTACATGGGCGACCGAGCCACTGCCTCCAAGCGCTTCACATCCCGCGAGGTCTTCAAGTAGAACTCACGCCAGTAGTAAAAGGCCAGCACCATGGCCAACGTGCTAAAGATGTACCAGGGATTGGTGATGCACAGAACACAAATGATGCCAGTCAGTGTAAGGGAAATCTGTATGCAATCCAGCAACACGGCGGGCAGCACCTCGTCGACCTGGCCCAAGTCCATAGCGAATCTGTTGAGGATCCGGCCCGAGGGATTCGTGTGAAAGAAGTACAGAGCCGTGCGGGACACCCCCTGGAACATCGTGTTGTGCAGCTCGGTGGAGGAGTGCATGGTCATGTTGAAGAACAGCAGAGTACGCAGCAAGGCGCAGATGACTAGCCCCACATTGATGGCAGCAAAGCAATAAATGTCTACCGATGACGACGAGGCCGAGTTGTTTTTAACCCTGCAAAAAATATGGTAAATGATTTATATATCGGCTTTTCTGAATGGAATTGTATACTCACCAGTAGGAAAGGAAGTAATCTCCGCCAGAGGCCAGAATTTGAGTGCCAGCGCACAGGAACACCAGCAGGGCGAAGACCACAAAGCTGCAGCCGGCGCCAATATACTTTTTGTACATCGCCAAGCCTATCTTACCGCCACTGCGAGACTCCTGCACCGGAGCTGGGCTCGGCTTCGTCTTCAAATCTTTGCCCTCCAGGGTATCCAGAGATGTGGTGCTGCCGTCGCCGCTGATATTGCTCTGGGTGCTGCTCTGGCGGGAGTAAGTGCGAGTCTTTTCTTCCGCCTCATCGCCACCGCCATTTGCAGTGCTTTCTGCCAGCAACTGGGCAAAGTCCTGGCCGCTCTTTAGCATTTCCTCGTAGGTGCCACTCGCCAAGACCTTTCCCTTGTCCATGATCACAATGAGGTCGGCGTGCTCCAGGAACTGCAACTGGTGGGTTACCAGCACCACCAACTTTTGTGCGAGGAAGCCGCGCATGCATTCGTCGAAGAGATGCCGACCCACATGGGTGTCCACGGCGCTGAGCGGATCGTCCAGTAGATAGACATCCGCCTTACGGTACACCGCTCTGGCCAAGCTGATTCTAGCTCGCTGACCACCGGACAGCGAGGCTCCACGCTCTCCCACAATAGTTCGATCGCCTTGCAGTAGTTCCAAATCGCGCTCCAGGGCGCACCTCTTTAGCACGGTACGATAACGTTGCTTGTCCATGGGCAAACCGAACAGGATATTCTCGCGTACCGAGGCATTGAAGAGCCAGGGCTCCTGTGAAGCAAACGAGTACTTGCCATGCACATGGACGCCTCCAGCTTCAGGCGGCAGTTCTCCTAAGATGGCCTGGACAAGGCTGGACTTTCCAGAGCCCACTGGTCCGATCACGGCCACCAGTTGGCCTCGTCGCAGCGACATGTTGATGTTGTCCAGCACGGGCTCATGCAGATCCTGACTCCAGCGCGCTCTCAGGCTTTTTATATCCACCAGCACATCTGGGACCTTGCCATTTCCATTGGCGTCCTTCGTATGCTTCTCTTTTCCAGCCAGCAAATGTTGCTCCTCCTCTGGTTTTTCATCCGCTTCGTAGGAAGGATCCATCACATTTGCCTCATCGCGCATCAAAAAATTCTTGATCCTACGCATAGATACCAGTAGTTCGGCAAACTGTGACATCCCGTTGGGAAAGAACTTGCACACAGTCCGCCTGAGAATGTTGTGGAAAGCTGTCACACAGAAGGCCCTTTCTGCCGTCAGATCACCGCCCATTAGGACGAATCCCAGCAAGCTCACAAAGATGGCTATGCGACTGAGGGTGATCTCGAAGGAAAGCAACACGCCGCGCACTAGATTCACCTGCCGGATGGAGCTCATCTCGCTCCGGCGCAGCTGCTCGATCAGCCGGCCAAAGGGACGCTCCCAAGTATACATCTTGATCACCTGGATGCCAGAGATGATCTCATTCATCATGCGCACCCGTTGATCTGTACGCAGAGCTGTTTGGAGACGCAGCCTGGACGTTACTCGGCTGAGGTACGTTTGTAGTGGCAAATACAGAATGAGGATGCTGATCCCGTAGAAGGAAGCCATTCCGATCTGTTGGTACAGAAAGTAAGCGGCAATCAGAAGTTCGAGGGGACTAAGCCACAGAAAATGAAGGTGGATCAAGGCGCGATCGAAGCGATTCAGATCGTTAGACAGCAGATTCACCACCTGACCGGTGGTGGTATCTCCAAGAGAAGTGCAGCTCAGGCGAAGGGCCTTGCGATAAATGGCACTGCTTACCGCCACCCGCATCTTCATGGCCAAGTGCTGAAAATAATGATTACGATTAAGTGAAGTCAGTGCAATTATCGCAGTTCTTCGACACTTACCATCATACCCATCATATACGGATGCGTGAGAAGGACGCTGGCCAGGATGCTTGCTAGCAAGAGCACTGCATATATCTGGGCGGGGTAACTGTTGCCATTTCCATTGGCACTAAACTCCGATATCAGCCCGGCCAGAAGAAGCGGTACCGTGGCCCTGGAAGGGAATTCCGAAGGTATTTTTATTGATTACAAATTGTCAGTTCCTTATCGGCTGATAAAAAACCTAGACTTACCTAGTGCCCAGCTCCAGGGCGGCAATGATAATTCCGGAGAGCAATAGTTGCCAGCCAAAGACATGTACGATGACCCGCAAGACACTTGGCTCCCGCTGGCAATCGGGCTTCCGGCAACGCGCCACCTCGTCCTCCCAGGCGCGATAGAATTCATCGCCAAGGCTCTCCGCCCGGTGCTCGTCCAGTGCATTGTACAGATCCGTGGGCTGGAGCTTCTGCTTGCGGCCCTTGAAGAGTATGGGCAGGGCAAAGCTGGAAGAGAAGAGGTCTTATGTAAATCGATTTCGCAATGGCCAGCAATTCTACGTATGCTACGAACAATATTGTGTCCGACAACGGTTGTCTTCGGATGTCAGTTCCCAACACGGCAGGTGTCACTTAAGGTTCTTATAGCATGTGATAAGATGTAAGATGCGTACCAGAACATTAGCGAGGATAAAATACCTGCCGACTCGCGAGGATTGGGCGGCAGCTTGTTGGCCTGCATGATTATGTTAATTGCACTTCCGAAGGTTACTATAAACGATTAATCCAGCGACCGGCACTGAGCATATGCTTCAACTGCTGCGGCTTCAGCTATTTCATCACAATTTCACCACAACAACAATTCGATGATGCTTTGACGCGCGCAATTTAATTAGCAGATGTAATTGATCCAATCAGCATCAGGACTTTACCACGCAACAGATAACAGCCAAATAAATCGGAAAACTTTCCGTTCGTTAGAAAAGCAAAACCAAACCACTTGAACGCGTCCGCTCCTCCCCGCTTTTCTATTCATTCTGCTCGACGTCGCGAATCGAATTCAAAGGCCATCGGCGTCGCCGTCGACGAACCCGAATCAGCTGTTCGACCGGCTGACGCCGTTGGATACATATACATATGTATGTATCTATCATTACATCAGACGCATTAGGGTGACTTTTTACTGATAAGATAACATAACGTGTAAATTCATCGATTCTCCTAGGTAAGTCTAGTCTTTTAGTGCAAGTATTTGAATATTTTTAAGTACGAACTTTAACTATATACATATATGTATGTAATTGGAATGTCTGCTTAACATGCCGTATCAGATGCATACACACATATGTATGTATATATGTCCTTCATTCATGGCCTCTCAAACTGTGGACGCTTTAGATTAATAATAACAATAACATATGTATGTATGTACATACATATGTACATATTGTGTTATTTCGTTGAGCTTCGAAATTTAGATTGCAATAATTTTCTGTTATTATTTTTTAAACGTAAATGAAAGCGATAAATATGATATGTATGTATGTTTCTGGTAATTTAATTGTAACACTTTCATTAGTTATCAATCAAATATTTCCGGAAACTAATTAAAGACCCATTAATAAAGTGATAATTAAGTTTGGGCAAGGTGATAACTTCGGTGATTATAATTGGAATTTTGTATGTATAGCAATCCATTATGGATTTCATATGTTTGTGCAACCTTAAATAGATACATTTAAATTGAGATGAACTGTTGATTGAAAAGATTAAATTCATTACGGTCCTTAATCTTATAATCTAAAGTTTAAATGTTTGATCAAAACAACTTAATTTGTAATCTATTATATATGCATTTTTAACATGGTAGTTAACTGAAGGTGAAGAGATAACTCCGGTTTTTTAAATTATATTTATTAACTTTGAGATTTGTTGGTTATTTTTACATAAAAACATACATTGTACATACAAATGTATGTATACATATCTTGTAATTTCATCGACCTTTAAAATTAACTTAATTTAAAAAAAAAACGGGGTTACTGCTAAACTGTGAATCTTCATGTTGAAAGGTTATGGACTTGAGCCCTGTGCGCTTTCGAATGCCTGAAATGAAAATAGGTTAAAGTAAGGTTAAAGTAGGTTAGAGTAAGCTAGAGGTGTTCTCGAATTAGGCCCTAACCTTTTGTGCACTCTTCCGAAGACTTTCGCTAGTGGCCTGGCCAGTCTGCTCGACCATGCCGTGGAACACCTTAGAATCTGCCTTCGTTAACAGCTCGTACGGTGTCCCGAACTCCACAGCTCGTCCAGCATCCATGACCAGCACCTTGTCGGAGTCCATGACTGTGTGCAAGCGATGGGCTATCGTCAGCACGGTGCACTCCTTGAACTTGCTCCGAATGGTGGCCTGGATGAGGCCATCCGTCTGAGGGTCTACGTTGGCCGTGGCCTCGTCCATTACCAGGATACGATTCTCCCGCAGAATGGCTCGGGCCAAGCATACCAACTGGCGCTGACCCACGCTGAAGTTGGTTCCACCCTCTGTAATCTTGGTTTGTAAGCCAGTGGACATATTGGCCACCACATCCTTGAGCTTCACCTCCTCCAGGCTGCGCCATAGCTTGTCATCACTGTACTCATCGAATGGATCCAGATTATATCGCATTGTGCCGGAGAACAGTACGGGCTCCTGAGGAATAATCGAAATCTTGCTGCGCAAATCGTGGAGGCCCATATCGTTAGTATCCCGCGAGTCTATGAGAATGGATCCTTCGTTGTAGGACAGTCGGAAGAGGGCATTAATCAAAGAGGACTTTCCTGCCCCGGTGCGTCCAACGATTCCTACTTTTTCCCTTGGACTTATGACAAAGTTGAGCGAATTGAGCACACACTTCGTCTTCGGATTCGGAATGTAGCGCAGGCTTAGGTCATCGAACACTATTTTTCCCTCCTCTGGCCATGATTTAGGGGGCTTCTTATCAGCCGGCGATTCTAGTTCTCCCTCAGGCTCGATCGTCTCGTACTCTACCACTCGCTCCACAGCAGTCATTAGATTTTCCAGCTCGGCTGACTGTCGCATTGCAAACTGAACCAGGCCCGTCAAGCCCAGGGCCTGTGAAACAAATATATAAATATTAATTAATGACGGTTTGATGTTGACCTACCTGTGTTATGACCAAGCCCACATCAGCGGCGTTGGCCGGCGGAAAGGCGAAGAAGCTGAGCGTGGTGATCGCTATGTAAATCACACATAGAAAGTCCAGCCAATATGCATAGGCCCGGGATGTAGTAAGGAACATATAAAATGCGGAGCTGTGCGTGTCCTGATAGCTGTCGAACTCCGCCTCCAGGATGCGCTGAGCTCGGAAGGCGCGAATGGTGGACAGGCCGTTCAGTGAGGAAGCCAAGTGCGAGTAAACCGGAGATCGAGCTATATAAAAAAGGATGTGTACAAAATAAGTAAGTGCAGAGTTAGACGTTGATAAATATATAGTGCTATTGCGATAGTATCTTATCCAGAATTAATGGACACGCTCTTACCAATTGCATCGATCCGCTTTACATCCCGAGATGTTTTTAGATAGAAAGTGCGAAGCTTATAAAAAATAACGCTGATCACGAGGGTTGGAGTGAGAAGCAACGGATTGACAACGGCTATGATGATGACTATGCCAGTGAGGCACAGGAAGGTTTGGATGACGTCCATCATCACGGCAGGGAGCATCTCGTCCACCTGTCCCAGGTCCTTCGAGAAGCGGTTCAGAATGCGCCCGGGTGGATTCGTGTTGAAGAAATACATGGAAGCACGCGAAATCGCATTGAATATGGACTTGTGCAATCCGATGGAGCATTTCTTGGCCAGGTTGAATATTAGAATCGTGGCCGTCACTGTCGTTACAATGGACAACACTGTGATCAGCGTGAACAGGCTTATGTCCCTTTGTTCAGTGCTCTGCACCCAGATCGTAGGTAGGTCTGAGTTAGGGGCGTCATTTCTTTCTTGGAGTGCACCGTCCCGGTTCTTACCGACCCTTAAAAGGATTACGTATCAATGGAGTAATATTAAGGTAAGGTAATATTAAGATATATATATGTTTTGGGTTCCATTCCAAAGTTAGCTTACCAGTAAACCAGAAAATAATCTCCCAACGCGACTAAGCTCCGGGAAACTACAAAGAAGCTCATCATCGTTAGGAATGCTAGAAAGCCGCCTCCAGATTTGAAGTACTTCTTATACAAGCCGAAGCCAATGTGACCTGACTCTTGGCGCTCCACACGGATCTTATCCATGCAGGAATCCATGATTGATAGCAAGGAGTTTTCACTGTTGCATTGTTGTTCGTTATGAGTATTACTGAAGCGATCCTTCTCCTGTTCACTCGGCTCCGCTAGCTGGTCCTTTGACTCCGGTTCACCCAGAATGTTTGAAAAGTCCACGCCCGCCTTCAGGAGCGAGTCATAGTTACCCACGGCACGCACCTGACCCTTGTCCATGACCACAATCTGATCTACGCGTTGCAGGAACTGCTTTTGATGAGTAATCAGAACCACGATGCGATCTCGCAGATAGCCACGCATGCATTGTTCGAAGAGATGTTTGGCTACATTCGTGTCCACGGCGCTGAGCGGATCATCCAGCAGGTAGATGGAGGCCTCTCGGTAAACAGCTCTAGCTAAGCTGATCCTCATCCTCTGACCCCCGGACAAGGAAGCTCCTCGCTCACCCACGAGAGTTTGGTCCTTGAGGCGCAGTAACTCGAAGTCCCGCTCCAGGGCGCAATGCCTCACCACCTTGTCGTAGCGCTTGCGATCCATTGGCTGGTTGAAGAGGATATTCTCACGTATGGTGCCAGAGAAGAGCCACGGTTCCTGGGAGGCGTAAGACATCGTTCCATTGACCTTAATCTCACCAGACTCCGCGGGCAGCTCGCCCAGAATGGCCTGAATGAGGCTAGATTTTCCGGAGCCGGTGGATCCCAGAACGGCAAGCATCGTCCCTGGCTGGACCCCTAGAACAACTCCGTCGAGAGTATAGTGTGACGAGTTGGTGTCCCACTTGGCCTTCAGTCCGGTAATTGAGATACTCGACTCTGAGGGGACTGTGTGATGATTAATGGTGTAGACAGTTGGCGTCAATAACCTATCATCCTCATCATCACGACTCTCCTTTGGCTGGATGGTATCTTGGAGATCTTCGCTCTCAACAGCTTCCTTAACCTCCTTCACTTCCTCGGACTGCATGAACTTCTGCACACGACCAATAGATGCCAAAATCTCCGCCGTCTGCGTGATGGCTTGGGGAAAGAAGACCATCATAGTGGTTTGCAGGACGTTGTAGTAAGCGGTGACCATAAAAGCTACTTCAGGGGTAAGAAGCTGGCCCAGAAGTACGTAACCGACTAAACTAAGAAAGATTGAGGCTCGCGAGAGAAAGGATGTGAAGGACGAAAGGATACCCTTTATATAGTTTCCGTGGCAAATGGCGTTGGCCTCTTTCTGGCGTGCATGGACCACCAATCTCTCGAAGGGCAGCTCCCAGGCGTACATCTTGATCACCTGGATGCCCGAGATGATCTCGTTCATCAACCTCATTCGCTTGTCTGTCCGCAGAGCGGTCTTCAGTCGCAGCTCCGAGGTCTTCTTGCCGAGGTACATTTGCAGGGGAATGAAGAGCAGCATGAAGGCCACGCCAAGCACAGCAGAGATTCCAATCTGAAAGTGAGATAAGAGATTAAACTTAAAGGCCTGACTTCATCGTATTATTCAAGTACCTGAAGGTACATCAGGTAAGTGACCAGAGCCGTTTGCATGGGCCCTATCCAGAGGAAGTGCGCGTGAAAGATGTTATTGTCTAGGCGGCTGACATCGTTGGAAATCAGGTTGACCACATGCCCGGAAGTGGCGATGCCCAGAGCCGTCTTGCTAAGTCGCAGTGACTTCCGGTAGATCAAACTGCTCAAGCTCACCCTCGCTTTAAAGCCTAAAAGTCCGTACACGGAATACTATTAAAAGAATAAACCAGTAGGTTTATAAGCAAGTAGTAACTTACATAAATTCCAGATGTCGCACATACAGGGATGTTTGCATATCACGTTGAGGGCAACTGATAGGATCAAGCCGAACGCATAGAAATAGGCCCTATTAATGGACTCCGAACCGTTTGTGAAGTGGGAGATGAGTTTCAGCAGGAGTAGCGGCTGAAGTGTTCGCAGTCCCCCCTCCGCTAGGAAGAGAACCAGCCCGAAGAAAGCGAATTGCCATCCGAACACCCGCAGAAGAGCCCTCATCAGGCTGGGTTTCCCCCCTGAATTTTTCAGTTCTCGCTCCCAAGAAGCATACAAATTGTTGCCCAGAAGTTCTGTAAGAGTGTAGATTTGAAAAATTTCATATGCCCATAAACAATCAGATAATATGTGTGAGATAAGACTCTGAATTCAATGAGATTGTAAAAATAAAGTTGAGCTACCTCCCTGGGGAAATTGCTCAGAAATTATTTCCTCTTTGTTTATATTTATATATTTCTCTTACCGGATTTGTGCTCGGGCATGGTTCTGTATAGATCCTTTATTCCCAATGTGTGTCTAAGGCCCCTGAGAAAAGTGGGCATGGTGTACCTAATTTTTTGTACATTTTATTAAATTCATTTCAGAAAATGTTTAAGGCTCTTTTACTCACCAGAAAGTTAAAACCGAAACAAAATTCGCCTGCATTCTAGGATTCTCCGGCAATTCTTCCTTCTGTGTCAAGTCCATTTTAAGAACTTAGTATATGGAAGGTTATATGATTAAATTATTAAATTATATAGTATCTATTTAGCTTGTTCTAGTTTATAACAACAGCTGATTGTGTATCCGTACTATTTTTGAACAGTGTTATCTAATCACATTAATCACATTTGTGCACATAAAAGCACAAGGAAAACCGCTCACATGCAAGTACCTTTATATGTAATAATATATATTGAACACAAAAAGGTTGGACTTTCCCAATATAAATATTGTTAGCCAGTCGGTGATCCGAACGTTCCTCGAAGACGGCTTTAAGCAACTGAAATCTGCGAGGTCTAGACACCGGCTAATAACGCCTTAATCATAAAAAAGGAAAATTAGATAAGAATGGTTGAACAGCTCTTACATACATATGTATATATTTGCAGCGTTATAAAGATAGGTCGCGGATCGACGCTAGTGAGATTGCTAATAAAAAGCCATTGAGAGCTGGCGCCTCTAAGTAGCAAAAAAAGTGTATAATGTTGAATAATCAAATTATACATCCGAAAGCGGAAGCTGGAATGAATTCTGCTTTTTTATTTTACTTATTGCACTATTTTTATCTCCTGCCTTATATATATACAACTATAATCTTACTTGTAGTATCATCTCGTTCCCGTTCTTAATTAACCAAATAAAATCTCACAAAGAGATGCTTTCCGATTTGACATTAAGGCTGTTTTGGCCAAGTTATGGTTATTTTTAAATTGGATTTGGCAAAAAATTAGGATATAAAAATGCAGATTTAAGGACCCAAATATCCACATACTTGAGGTCTTCTGGAGAGCATAATTGGACCAAAAATGGAATGTCGACCAAATGCCGTATATGGTTTGATTCACCATTAAAAGCTTAATTATTTAAAATTAAAATATTAAAAACAAAAATGTTGGCCATTTTTTGAAAATTTTATAAGGGGTTACATCACAAAAATTGTCAAAAATTGGCCAAAAATTTATTTTTTCTGATTTCTAAACTCAATAAGCAGATTAATTAACCTAATAAAAACTAACATAGAAATACCTTCCGAGCTGAATTTAAGGCCGTTTTGGCTGAGTTATGAATATTTTTAACCATGAGTTTTCCTAAAAATTAGGACATAAAAAACGATTTATAGACCCAAAAATACTATATCTTAACAGCATATTTTGGCCAACAATGGAATGGCAGTCAAATGCCGTATATGGTCCGATTCACCGTTAGAAGCTTAATTATTTTTGTTATGAATATTTTTAACCGTGAGTTGTCCTTAAAATTGGGGTATAAAAATACCGATTTAAGGACCCAATTATTCGCATACTTGAAGTCTTCTTAACAGCATATCATGGCCAAAAATGAAAATATAGCAAAATACAGTATACTGCCCGATTTGCCGTTAAAATCTTAATTATTAAGCAATAAAATACTTGCAAATATTAGAAAAAAAATTTTGGCCAATTTTTGAAAAAATGATAAGGGGTTACATCATTAAAATTGTCAAAAATTGGCCAAAAATGTATTTTTTCAGATCTCTAAACTTAGTATGCAGATTAATTAACCTAATAAAAACTAACATAGAAAGACCTTCCGAATTGAATTTAGGGCTGTTTTGGTTGAATTATGAATATTTTTAACCCTGAGTTGTCCTTAAAATTGGGACAAGAAAACCCCATTTAAGGACCCAAAAATGAGAACATGAGGTCTTCATGACAGCATATATTGGCCAAAAATGGAATTTAAGCAAANAGCCAAATGCCGTATGTGGTTCGATTCACCATTAAGAGCTTAATTATTTCTGTTATAAATTTTTTTAACCTTGAGTTGTCTTTAAAATTAGGACATAAAAAACCCTATTTAAGGGCCCAAAAATGCGTAAACCTGAGGTCTTCTCAACAGCATATTTCGGCCAAATATAGAATGTCAGCCAAATGTTGCATATGGTCCGATTCACCATTAAAAGCTTAATTATTTAGCAATAAAATACTTGAAAAAATAAAAAAAAAAAATTTGTCCAATTTTTGAAAAAATGATAAGGGGTCATTAAAATTGTTAAAAATTGGCAACAAATTTATTTTTTCTGATCTCTAAACTCAATATGCAGATTAATTAACCTAATAAAAACTAACATAGAAAGACCTTCCGAACTGAATTTAAGGCTGTTTTGGATGAGTTATGAATATTTTTAACCCTGAGATGTCCTTAAAATTGAGACAAAAAAAACCCATTTAGGGACCCAAAAATGCGTAAGCATGAGGTCTTCTTAACAGCAAATTAATTAATTTACCAAATAAAATCTTTTATCGGAAATGTTAAGATATAATATTATGAAAGGAAGCTTTACATTTTGCCAGCAGGTAACATTTCGGCATCATTGTGAAACATTTTGTTGCAAACTAGCTAACTGCTAATTATGTTCTGATTGCCGGGAGCCGAACTGTCCTTACACTAGTCATCCCATTAAACCATTAAAAATGTATGAATACAAATATTTCGTTTATTTTCAAAGGCACTTCTTTGCACTTAGTGAGATTTAAATACAAATAGAAACTGTGTTTGAGTTACATAAACCACTAAACATTCGCACGATTAAACAAATTTACACTCACACAAAATAACATACATTCAAAGCAAATTAACATAAGATAAGCTAGCTACATATAACCGGCTACTTAATTGGTGTTAGGCACCTCCGCCCAATTCCTAATTATTTTGTTCCATATGCCCAGACTATCACGAGGATCGGCGCTGGCTCTGTCCCTGACTATCTTCAAAGGCCTGAAATTAAAATACAGTACGGATCATATATACAATATGATCATTTTTAAATTATGAATTAACGTACCTTTTGTGCGACTTTTAACAGTCCTTCGTAGGTGGCTTGGCCCGTCTGCTTGACCATGCCGTGGAACACCTTAGAATCTGCCTTCGTTAACAGCTCGTACGGTGTCCCGAACTCCACAGCTCGTCCAGCATCCATGACCAGCACCTTGTCGGAGTCCATGACTGTGTGCAAGCGATGGGCTATCGTCAGCACGGTGCACTCTTTGAACTTGCTCCGAATGGTGGCCTGGATGAGGCCGTCCGTCTGAGGGTCTACGTTGGCCGTGGCCTCGTCCATTACCAGGATGCGATTCTCCCGCAGAATGGCTCGGGCCAAGCATACCAACTGGCGCTGACCCACGCTGAAGTTGGTTCCACCCTCTGTGATTTTGCTCTGCAAGCCATTGGGTAGATCAGCTACCACATCCTTCAGCTTCACCTCCTCCAGGCTGCGCCATAGCTTGTCATCACTGTACTCATCGAATGGATCCAGATTGTATCGCATTGTGCCGGAGAACAGTACGGGCTCCTGAGGAATAATCGAAATCTTGCTGCGCAGATCATGGAGGCCCATATCGTTAGTATCCCGCTTATCAATGAGAATTGATCCATCGTTGTAGGACAGACGGAAGAGTGCATTGATTAGCGAGGACTTTCCTGCTCCTGTGCGTCCAACGATTCCTACTTTTTCCTTTGGCCTTATAACAAAGTTTAGTGACTTGAGCACATAGTCCGCCTTCGGATTTGGAACGTAGCGCAAGCTTAGCTCATCGAACACTATTTTCCCTTGCTCAGGCCAAGACTTCGGTGGCTTCTTATCCTGTGGCGCATCCAATGCTCCCTCAGGCTCTATGTCCTCGTACTCAACCACTCGCTCCACGGCAGTCATTGTGTTCTCCAGCTCGGCGGATTGACGCATTCCCCATTGAACCATGCCCGTCATGCCCATTGCCTGAAAATATTGAGAATGAGTATTATAAAGTATTTCTTCTCCTTATTATCCGAAATAAATATTACTTAGTTACCCGATATAAATATAAATGATAAAAGAATGCTAACCAACCTGTGTTATGGCAAGACCAACATCGCCGCCGTTTGCCGGCGGAAAGACGAAGAAGCTTAGCGTTATAATAGCTATATAAATCACACAGAAACAGTCTAGCCAATAGCCAAAGGCCCGCGATGTGCTTATAAACATGTAAAAAGCGGAGCTGTGCATATCCTGGTAATTATCGAACTCCGCCTCCAATACCCTTTGAGCTCCAAAAGCTCGGATTGTGGAGAGGCCTGTGAGTGACGCAGCCAAATGCGAATATACGGGGGATCGAGCTGTGAACAAAGAGAGTTCAAAAATACGATTTCTACCATCGAAAGGGCGCGGCACTTACTTATTGCTTCCATGCGCTTCACATCCCGCGAGGTTTTCAGATAAAAGGTACGCAGCTGATAGAAAATTATGCCCAGAACAAGGGTCGGGATAAGAAAAAGCGGATTGACCACGGCTATGACGATGACAATGCCGGCCAGCGATAGGAAGATCTGAATGACGTCCATCATTACAGCAGGGAGTATCTCGTCAACTTGTCCCATGTCCTTCGAGAAGCGGTTCAGAATGCGACCAGATGGATTCGTGTTAAAGAAGTACATGGCTGCTCGTGTGATACCACGGAACATAGAGTTATGCAGTTGGATTGAAGCCTTCATGGCCAAGTTGAAGAACAAGAATGAGCGCGCCACGGTCACCACGATGGTTAGTACCGTAATCAACGTGAATATATAGGTGTCCAGCATTTCAGCGTCGACGGACCATCCCAGATCTGCTATCCAAAGTGATAGGCGCGACTCCAGGGCCTCAGAGCTGAGTGTGTTATTTTCAGCTTGGGCAGCCACATTTCCCTTTTTGGTGACCCTAAACAAGGAAGAGTTAAAAAGAGTTAGCATGGATGTCATAGGAAATATTTCATGCGAAAAGCGGCGACTTACCAGTAAGACAGGAAGTAGTCACCCAACGATGCTAATGCCTGCGAAAGCACACAGAATGCCATCATCACGAAGAAGGCGAAGAAACCACCGCCAGCCTTAAAATACTTGTTGTACAAACCGAGGCCAATACGACCCGCTTCCTGGCGCTCTTGAGTAATCATCTGTCCCGCCTCCGCCTCCGCGTCTTCCAAACACGAGTCTGCAATAGACAGAAGGGATTGCTCGCTGTTGCGCCGTTGGTCGCCATGGCCATGGCTGTGACTGTAGCTTCCCGAACGTGATCGATCCCCTGATTGCTCATCTCGGTCCGGATCGGCCAGCATGCTGGCAAAGTCCAGCCCGGATTCGCGTAGAGATTCGTAGGTGCCCACGGCGCTCACCTGACCCTTGTCCATTATTACAATTTGGTCAGCGTGCTGTAGGAACTGCAGTTGATGAGTAGCCAGGATGACGATGCGCTCACGCAAATAGCCACGCATGCACTGTTCGAAGAGATGGCGGGCCACATGGGTGTCCACAGCACTTAGTGGATCATCCAGCAAGTAAATAGAGGTCTCCCGGTAAACAGCTCTCGCCAAACTGATTCTCGCTTTCTGTCCGCCGGACAGGGAGGCACCGCGCTCTCCGACAATGGTTTTATCCTTAAATGGAAGCAGCTCAAAGTCGCGTTCCAAGGCACACTTCTTCACCACCTTGGCGTAGCGCCGACGATCCATGGGCTGGCCGAAGAGGATGTTCTGGCGCACGGTGCCGGAGAATAGCCATGGTTCCTGTGAGGCAAAGGACATCGTTCCATTCACTTTGATCTCGCCAAACTCTGCGCGCAGTTCTCCGAGAATGGCTTGGATTAGACTTGATTTACCAGACCCGGTGCGCCCGACAATACCCAGCATAGTGCCTGGCTGGACTCTGAGGTTTACCCCATTTAGAGTATAGTCGGGCGAGTTGATGTCCCATTTGGCTCGAAGTCCGGTGATGGAGATGCCAGCCTCAGACAGTACGGCATTCTCATTAATGGTGGAAAGTGGCGGACCCAGCAGCTTATCCTCGGCCTCATCGGCATCCTCCTCTCCGTCAGCATGCACTGTGGCCTGATTACTACCCACCGGATCATCCGGCAAAGGCACACTCCTGTCCGAGACATCCGTTTCATCGGACTGCATGTATTTCTGAACGCGCTTAATGGATACGAGGGTCTCCGCCATCTGGGAGATGCCTTGTGGAAAGAACACAGTCATGGTGGTCCGCAGAATGTTGTAGTAGGCGGTGATCAAGAAAGCCACCTCCGGGGTGAGGAACGTGCCGAGCAGTACATAGCCAACAAGACTCAGAAAAATGGAGACACGCGTGAGAAAGATGATGAAAGAGAGCAGAATACCCCTTATATAGGATACATGACGGATTGCGTTAATCTCCTTCTTGCGCGCATAGGCCACCATCTGCTCGAAGGGTAGCTCCCAGGCATACATCTTGATCACCTGAATGCCCGAGATGATCTCGTTCATCATCCGCACTCGCTCGTCCGTCCGAAGAGCGGTCCTCAGTCGGAGAACAGATGTCTTCTTGCCCAGATACGCCTGCAGGGGAATGAAGAGGAGCATAAAAGCCACGCCAAAGACAGCGGCGATTCCAATCTAGGCGAAAAAAACATTCAGTAAGTAGAGAATTTATGGATTAAGATGGACTAAGCTCTTCTCACCTCCCGGTACATCAAGTATGTGATAAAAAGTGTCTCCAGCGGACCCACCCAAAGGTAGTGCACAAATATGGTTGCCAAGTCCAGCCGGCCCACATCGTTGGACATCAGATTAACCACATGACCGGCGGTGGTGTCACCAAGAGCCGTCTTGCTCAGCCGTAGAGCCTTTCGGTAGATCATGCTGCACATGCTCACGCGCATCTTAAGGCCTGAAAGGAATGGAGAAACATTATTTCTTATATCTATTATAATATATTCTCCGTTCGTATGACTTACCCACATGCATAGTGCCAAGCATATAGGGGTGCATGATGACCACGTTCAGGGCGCTGCACAGGATTACTCCTGCAGCGTAATAGTAGGCAGCTTCAATAGATTCCGAACCATGTGTGTAGTAGGAGATGAGTTTCAGCAGGAAGAGCGGTTGCAGCGTTCGAAGGCCGAGCTCCAGCAGGAAGAGCACCAGCCCAAGGAGACCAAAGTACCAGCCAAACACCCGCAGGAGAGCCCTCAGCAAATTGGGCTTTCCCTTGGTCTTCTCGAGTTCGCGTTCCCAGGAGGCGCATAACTTGTTGCCGAGAGTCTCTGCAAAGATTGCACAAGTGATGCAAATTAATCGTATATACGGCGGAACTCAATAAATTCGGATTACGGTTATCAATTTTTGAATAAAATAAAAATACAGAATCTTGGGTAGCAATTGAAGACAACAAAAAACAAGAAGTCAATTAAGGCGGTCAACGAACATACTATGTGCTTGGATCGATCAGTCAAATTAATTGTTCTCGTGATAACTACATACATACATATGTATGTACATATGTATGAACAGTTCTTCTGGAAAGTATTAATTCTTTTATCTTTAAATGACTTGATACAATTTCAATATTTGCTGTGTAATATTATGAATTGCAAACTGATTACAAACCGATTTATTTGTAAACCAATTAGGAATTTGTTGTATTTCATCATTAGGTGAGTGTAATCACTATTTCACCATACCCGACTTGTGCTCCTTCAGGGCCCTATAAAGATCCTTGGTGTCTAGCGTGTCCTTTCGCCCCTTGATAAAAGTGGGAATGGTGTACCTACATATAAATTAAATTATTATGTAAAGTATAAATATAAAAGACCATAAAACTCACCAGAAACATGCTGCCGAAATGAAATTAGATCGCTCTCGGGGATTTTCCGGCAAATCTGCCGTCTTTACTGACTGCATTTTAAGTTAGGACCGTTAATGAATCTAAAATAAAGTGCAAATAAGCTGTAATACCAGTGATGGCAAAAAGCGGATAACGGTAAAATTAATTCTGTTGAGTGCTTATTGAAAACAATAAGCGATATGAGCACAAACACGACTTGTCTTAATCAAACAAACGTTTCTGTTTAATTTATCTGCGAATTGAATTGTTGTTGGCTTGGCGACTGGGAGAAGTCAGTGTATATTTTATTTATTTATTCGCGGCGAAACCAGGAGGCAAGACAAAACAAAATAAGAAGGTGGAAGGGGATGGATGTGTCACTGCTGCTCATAAGTTTTGTAATTCATCATAATGAGGTTCACTTTAACGACAAGCCGCCCAGTGAGCGAACAATATTCGAGAACAGTTAGTTCTTAAACAACAAAACATGAGGTTGCCCATTTCGCCATACAGTGAAGATGTGTAGGAGTCAACAACGCACAAAATTAGCATAAAAACTCATTCGAAACCAGTTTTCTCTTTTAATTGAAAGTATTATGTTTAAAAAAGTCTAACAAATACTTATTTGTCATTATTTTTATAGTTAAGCTGATTTTCAGTCATATTTTTTAATGAAATATAATATATGAACATATGTACTTTAATTTAATTTGAGCATCTTCTGCCCACATTATATTAACTTGTTTATATTTATTTATTACAACAGAATTTTATATTCCCGAATTTAAACCGAACAAAGATTGCAAAATACGGTTTCCACTGTATACATATGTTTGTCTCTTCCTTCTTCGCTGCCTTTTTCATTCACTCGCGCGCTGAGAATAACAAATTCGGGAGGCGACCGGGTCGTATCAGCCATTTACCGTTTCCCCGTTATGGGCGTGCATTGGTGTGGGTACACACACCCACGAGCCGTACCACGTTGTTGCTGCACGAAAGGAAAACGAAACTTCTCCAAAATGTATGCAAAACCATTACATTTAACAGACAAACAAACAATAATTGCACACAGATAAAGGCCGCATAATCGATGGTTTTTCATTTCTGTGTAAATTATCTAATCACATGGATATTTTTCCGGCACACACAAATAAATTGCCAAGCAATCGTCGGTTGAACACAATTAAAATAATTGCTACGACTTGCTAAATCACTTTTACGTACATTTTGTTTCAATATTGTTTACATTTAACAATGGGCAAACTGGCGGAATGGTTCTCCGCGAACGTGAGAAATACTGCGGTAGAAGGCCGGCCGCCGCCGCAGCTAACAACGAAATAATAATGTAACAAATAATAAAACAAACTTCGGTCCGAGCGCCAGAAAGGGCAGCCGAATACTGGCGGTGGCTGTTGTAGCGTCGGCGGCTATCGGCTCTAAATGAAATTCGCCCTAGGCGCACACAAGCACAAATTACAGTCAAACTTCGCGATGTGAAAACGGTGACGCAAAAGCTTAGCTAGAAACGTTGAATTTTACGACAAAAGATAAAATATATATTATTACTGAGGAGATAAAAAGGATAAATATAAAAAAATGTTCGTGCTTTGGTGAACTACACAGGCATTCCTTTGATTTTTGAAATATTCCAGTTAATGATGTTATACCGTACCAACCGGCAGGCATGTGTGCGTGGGGTACATTGCACATTTTACTCTCCGGTTGAAGACGGAATCAACAAGTACAATTAAATATTTCACAAATTGCACATTTAACTGCTGACGGATATACATATGTACATACATACACAGAAGGAATGGACCTTTCTAAAACTGCACGAAATAACATCTAATTGAAACTGACAAAAAATAAATATAAATTTAAATTAAAAGTCATAACATTTACACTTTAGCAACTTCTCTTTATACCTTAAATGTTATGTAAATATTAAATAATTTATTAGTAATAAAATCCAGCCTCATTAGATTATTAAGTTTACTGATACTGACTTCCAGTCCTGATTAAGATAAGCAATATAATTTTTTTATCGGGTTGGTTATTGACTGATTATCTCGTTAACTAAAAACATATATTTATCAATCAACCAATTTGATGATACAATCTCAATTCTCCTTCGATAATAATATCAACTGATTTCGGAAGTCCTTGTAGAAATAACCTAGATTTGTTAACTCGATATTATTATTTTTCCCAATTTCTAAAAACTACCTATGTAGCTAGATTAATTATAAATTAGTGTCACTCTAACTAAAACCTTGTTTATGATATTTCCAATATACTTAACTATAATGCCAATAAAAACCATTATTTATTTGTAAATCATTTGAAAACAGTTTGCATTTTTTCACTTCACAAAATATATTCCCTAATATCTTGGGCACATCTAAGTATACCGGCACTTTCCACCTCCTAGGAAATAAATTACACTGCATTTAGATTCTATAAAATAGTTCCGATTTCCAGTTTTATTTCTGTTGGGTTTATTGGTTGTACATTGGTAGAAATGTAGCCCCACAAGATTTCAAAACAAACTACCAACTAACGAACGCGGAAAGCAGGTGCGAATCGAGGACGACGACTTAGGCCACTAAGGCGGAGGCGGTGCTCGACTCGTACTTCCAGTTGGGCGGCAGGACGCTCTTAGTCTTGTAGTAACGGGCCAGGCGGTGGATCCTGGACTCGACCAGAATCAGACGGAACTTGCCGTCCTTGTCCTTGCGGTTGCGCTCCAAATGCTTGCGGATGGCCACGGCCTTCTTGATCATGTGGTACAGATCCTCGGGAATGTCAGGCTTCAGGCCCACCGACTTCATGATGCGCAGGATCTTGTTTCCGTTTACGAAACGCACCTGGGCGACTCCGTGCGAGTCACGCAAGATGATGCCTGTAAAACAATTCGTGGTCATTGGTAAACATAACCTCAAACAACAACACTCGAACACAATACACATACCGATCTTGGAGGGCGTCAGTCCCTTCTTGCCCAGCTTCTTGATCTGGTCCTTAACATCATCGGCATTCAGTTTCAGCCACGATGGGACGGTACGACGGTAGGGGAGCGCTGATTGGGAAATACCCTTGCTGCGGAAAATCGAAAATTTAGTATGCGTTCCGTCAGCGGCGCCTGTCACCCGCGAAACGTTTGCGCCATGTGCTTGCCATTGCTGGCAAATTTCAATAGTCGGCCAGCCTGTGGGAGGGCCAGAATTATGACTAGGGGATCACTTCACACGGCAGACACATTATGCAAATGTTACGCTTCGCGCAGATGCCTTGGAAACATTAAAAAACCGTATTTTTACCCAGGAGCGTGCATACGACCCATCTTGATAGTCTAGTTTTTGACACCGAAAAGAAGGTGGAGACTTTTGGCACGTTGACAGCTCGCGATTGTGGAGACCTGTCAAAGCAGCTATCGATAGATGTCTTAACGATATCTCAAATGATGCCTGAATTACAGGAAATTAAGTTTTAGTACTTAAATAAACAGATTAAATACGTTGTTAGTAGTTTATGCTTGGAGTGCCAAAAACAATTGTCTTCAAAATGATGTGACTGAACTATCGATAGCTTACCGCTGTTGACAGCTGAACTCTACACAAATTCAGCGTTGCTTTGGGCGAAGGGTCACATTATTATTTGCAGCGCAACAAAAATTAGCAAAACAAAATGCATTTTAATAAATACAATGAACTTTTGGATCGCCTGGAGAGCGAGGAATTGGAGGTGAGTGGGATCCAAGTTGATTACATTACTAATACAATTTTTTTCGCAGCAAGTCGAATTGGGAGCTGAGGTCTACAAGCAATTACTTGCGATTTATCTCTACGAAAACAAACTGTAGGTATTGCAAATTTAGCCGACGAATATTACTTTATTTAGTAATGTATATGCCTATACAGGGCCAATGCCAAGTTACTGTGGATGCGAGTACCAGACAAATTAAAAGAGGAGAAAGAACTGAGCCAGTTAAATCTGCTGAATCTGGCACTGCAGCACAACAACTATACCGACTTCTTCAAACACATCAAGTATGAGTGGTCAGAGAAGGTAAAGATGCCTATGGAAGATTTACTGCGTAAGTGGCCCACAAAAACAATTACAAATAGTCACTAACAGATCTATACTCCCAGTCAAGCAACGCGAGGAACTCTTCACACTGGTGGGCAGCGCCTATGTGTCCATCTACCAGCAGGACCTGTTGGAATTGTCCCTGCTCTCGGAGGATGAGTTGAAAAAGTCGTGTGCGGCATTAAATTGGACCGAGGAGCTGTACGGCGACCGTGTGATCCTGAAACCCAAGGTTACAGAGACGCCGGCCAACCGCAGTAACGATGACCAGTTGCTCAAGTTGACCGAGTTTGTAACCTTCCTAGAAAATTAAGCATCAATAAAACGCCATTTCAATCAATAAATGTTATTCATCCAAAAATGGGTAGGTTTGTGTCTGAGTGGTAAAGCCATCCAAGTTCTCCACCTAGGCCTGTTCGATTTGAGGTAGATCTCTCAGAATTCTTTGTTATTTCTAACGGTGAGTTGGCCACACTGCCCGTTGTGTCACTTGAAGTGAAAAAAAAAAAATATAATTTGCACCATCTCGTCCGATTTTCATTGGAAAACTAATCAGAGAATATTTTGTTGAAAACTTGCAAATTGCAGCAGAACGGAACGGAAAAGCCTGCGAAATTCTTTTGTTGTCTTATACAAGCGTATAGCAAACCGCCGGAGGGCCAAAGAGATCCGATTTTACGCAGAATAGAAAAACCGATTTTCAGTGCGTGTGTGTGAGAAGCAGCAGAAAAGATGGCAGCGAGCGACAAATCTGTGGATGACTCCCTTTATCCCATTGCGGTGCTCATCGATGAGTTGAAAAACGAGGATGTCCAGGTTAGTTGGTGTCTATTGGCCGGGCGGCTCACGAAATTGTGAAATATTTAGTGCTATATGGGGAAGCGTGCCCTCACTCCTTCCGACGGATGTGTGTATTTGTGCAAAAAAAATGCGTCATTGTATGCATGGCTATTTGCGTGTGGTTGCGTGTGGGTGTGAGCTTGTGTGCATATACTGCTCCGGAAAAAGTATTTTTTTTTTAGGTAATAAAGATCTATTAGTTTTTAATAACTTTTGCATGCTATATATGCAAAATTAATTGTCCAGTAAAGGACTAGACTTGCTATTAATATGTGAAAAATGCAGAAGTGTCTGATGTGCGTTTCCAATGGAAGCATTCAATTGTCAAAAATGCAATCTAGCATTTTGTATGCTAAATGAGACCCATTCTATAATATCTAGCGTTTAAGTGTTAATTTATTAAACCATTGTTTGCACAACTTTGAATAATATGAAATACCAGCAGCCATATGAAATACAACTGTAAAAGTCACAAATATGTTTATTAAAATAAATCTATAATAGGATTAGCCCCACCTTAATTCTAATTATATTCCACCTCCTCCTTTCAGTTGCGCCTAAACTCTATTAAGAAGCTATCCACCATTGCTTTGGCTTTGGGTGAGGAGCGCACTCGGTCTGAATTGATTCCCTTCCTGACTGAGACCATATACGATGAGGATGAGGTGTTGCTGGCTCTGGCTGATCAACTGGGCAACTTTACAAGTAAACATAGATAACGCAGCAATTTTTCAGCTTCCCTCTAACAAATTTCTTCCTCCTTTCCTTGCCAGGTCTCGTGGGCGGACCAGAGTTCGCCATGTACTTGATTCCACCACTTGAGAGTTTGGCCACCGTCGAGGAGACCGTGGTGCGAGACAAGGCCGTTGAATCTCTGCGCACCGTGGCCGCTGAGCACAGTGCCCAGGATTTGGAAATTCATGTGGTTCCGACGCTGCAGCGTCTCGTCTCGGGCGATTGGTTCACCTCACGCACCTCCGCCTGTGGCCTTTTCTCGGTCTGCTATCCTCGGGTCACTCAGCCGGTGAAGGCAGAGCTGCGCGCCAACTTCCGAAAGCTTTGCCAGGACGAGACCCCCATGGTACGACGTGCGGCGGCCAATAAGCTGGGAGAGTTCGCCAAGGTCGTGGAGACCGAGTATCTCAAGTCGGACTTGATCCCGAACTTTGTGCAGTTGGCTCAGGATGATCAGGTAAGCCAAGTCTTTGTACTCTGTTGACTGAACATTAAATATTATATTTTGTTTTATTTAGGACTCTGTTCGTCTGCTGGCTGTTGAGGCTTGCGTCAGCATCGCCCAGCTGCTGCCCCAGGACGATGTGGAGCACGTAAGCACGAATTCAGATCAAATCCCATAGTTTTGCTAATCAAATTCCCTCGTCGTCTTAGCTTGTTTTGCCCACTCTGCGGCAGTGCGCCAGTGACTCGTCGTGGCGCGTGCGCTATATGGTGGCCGAGAAATTTGTGGACTTACAGAAGGCTGTGGGTCCGGAGATTACCCGAGTGGACCTTGTGCCAGCCTTCCAGTACTTGCTCAAGGACGCTGAGGCCGAGGTACGCGCTGCGGTAGCCACAAAGGTTAAGGACTTCTGTGCCAACTTGGACAAGGCCAATCAGGTGCAAATCATCCTCAGCTCCATTTTGCCGTATGTTCGCGATCTGGTCTCCGATCCGAACCCACATGTCAAATCGGCTCTGGCCTCTGTCATCATGGGCTTGAGTCCAATGCTGGGCGCCTATCAAACCGTGGAGCAATTGCTGCCCCTGTTCCTTATTCAACTCAAGGACGAGTGTCCCGAAGTTCGCCTGAACATTATCTCCAATTTGGACTGCGTGAACGATGTCATTGGCATCCAGCAGCTGTCGCAATCGCTTTTGCCCGCCATCGTTGAGCTGGCCGAAGACTCCAAGTGGCGGGTGCGCCTGGCCATCATTGAGTACATGCCTGCTCTGGCCGGTCAGTTGGGACAAGAGTTCTTTGATCAGAAGCTGCGCGGTCTCTGCATGGGCTGGCTGAACGATCATGTTTATGCTATTCGAGAGGCTGCCACCCTTAACATGAAGAAGCTAGTCGAGCAGTTTGGAGCTCCCTGGGCCGATCAGGCCATCATTCCCATGATCCTGGTTATGTCGCGCAACAAAAACTATTTGCACAGTGAGTGTGTGGAATTTCAAGAAATAGTCAATACTTAAATATGTTTATCGTCTTTCATTAGGAATGACCTGCTTGTTCTGCCTCAACGTTTTGGCCGAGGTCTGCGGCACAGATATCACCACCAAGCAACTGCTGCCCACAGTCCTCGTTCTCGCCGCCGATCCCGTCGCCAATGTACGCTTCAATGTGGCCAAAACCCTGCAGAAGATCTCTCCCTTCCTGGAGGCCAGCGTCATTGATTCCCAAGTGAAGCCCACTCTCGACAAACTAAACGCGGACACAGATGTGGACGTTAAGCATTTTGCTGCACAGGCCATCGCCGGCATAGCAGCAGGTAAGCGTCGTTAGAATATCATAATACAATTTTAAGTATTAGGCTTCACCATAATATTGGGAAGCGTCGGGAAATTATGTATTTAGATTTTAAGGGGGTAAGGATCTAAGAGAGGATCTAGTCATTCCAAAAATTTCCACATAGTCATAATATGAGAGAATATGCAATTAGTTGATTAATCGCTATCCCTGCCCTAGAATTGGAAATGAATGTCTTTAGAACAGCGGTACCGCCTTGCTTGGGTGCCAAGATTGAGGCGGCCATGGACTCTAAGCTGATAACGGAGGCGCCGCCAATGGCACCGGCATCTGATAATGATATACTACAGGAGATGAACGGAAAGGCAGCAGCGGAGGCGGCGGCTGACGAGCAGCCGCCCAGTGTTGATTCGGAATGTTAGAGGATGAGTAGCCCAACCATAAGAACTGTGTGATGTGCCTCCTGCTGTCTCCAGCTGCCAGTGACGATGTTCTTAACAATTGTATTTAATCCACCTGGCAATCATCTTATCATATGTTTGTTTAAGATAACGAAGAAGTGTTTCCCGAGACTAGAATCAAGTGCAAATGCAGAGCTCTTCCCAACTAATTACCGATGCTAATGTTTTACCATATTTTTGTATCTTTCCCGGTATCACCTTCACCACGTGGCTGTCAATCGCTCTCTCCCTCTCTGTGTGTGCAATAAAATATTTGTGTACTTTCTTACAGCGTAATCAACCTTCTTGCATCTTTTTTATTCTATTTTTAAAATGTATGTATTTAACGCCCGGCAAAACATATGTAGCAACAACACTTAAGAATGGAAAATTGTAGTGGATTCCCGGAAGAAGGTGTTTGACGCCACAGCCAATGCTAGAGGATAGAGGAGGAGTCGTCGTCGTCGAACGGAGTTGAAGCAGACAGCAGAGGAGAGGAACCAACTATTACGCCATCATGCAAGCAAGAGCCACTAAACGCGACACACAGCTAAACATTATTACTTACATACTTATATTATATATAAAAAAATTACCACATAAGCATAAAGATCATTAAAACATGTGTAGAGTTTGGAACATTTGATAGCATCTGAATGCAACAAAAATAAAATTGTAGTGAAACAATAAAAATAATGAGAAAACCCTAAATCTGGCTAGATTGTACACTCTAATGCTAATAAGATAATCCAGGATAATCCCAGGATAATGGTATTTAAGTATTTTCAAATTTTAAAACTTAGACGATGCAAATTTATGCCGTAGGTAAGGTCATTTATCTTATCTTCAAGGCTTACATTTATTGCGCTTGGGTATTTATTAGTCCATTCTTTAAATTTGTTTAATTAAATCGAAGCACGGATTTGGAAAAAAAAATATTTAAAGTCATGGTAGGGTACTGAAATAGAGTTCGAAGCCTTATCTCAAAAAACCACCTTTAAAGTAGCTAGAGAGACGGGATACGAGAGCCAAATATTGCATGCTTGTCTTTATAATCTTTATCACGCTGTATTTATCCGAAAAAAAAAACTAAAAAATATAAATTACAGATCATAAAAATATCCATGGATATCGATATCGATTGTCTTTAAAGTCATCCAGCGCCGGACTCGATAGTTTCGGGGCTGATTTCTGGTTGTTTTGTTTCGCCAGCAGCGGGCGAACACTTTTTGAGCGAGAGATCAGTTGGACTTTCGCGATCGCAACGATCCGACGACGTGTGTTCCGTGGGTAAATGTAAATGTTTGTCTAACACTCGTAATTGCCGCAATTCCGCGCACAGTGCCTGTCCTGGTCCCCTCGTTCGTAAGTGCCATTGAAATCCGCAGACGATTCCACCCAGAAGCACCTCTAACTGTACAGTGACAGTCAATCAGATGCAAATTTGATTGGGCGAAGTCAAGCAAGCGACGAACCCAATGGAACCAATCAATTATACAAATGAATGCCTACGCTTGTCCGAATAGACAATAGACATACATAATGTACTCATGTACATACGGACAGACTTGGGCCATTATCAGTTTTCCGCTAGTGTCGCAAGCTCCCGTGTCCGTTTTCCGTCCACTGACCTGGCGCCCTCTCTCCTCCCCACTGTGGTTAACAGGTGTCTAGAGTCCGCGTTAATTACAGACGACTATGTCAGATATGCTGAGTTGTTGTTGTTATTGCTATTATTATTGCATTGTTTTGGGTTATTGTCTGTTCTTTTTTTTAGTTATTGCCTAAAGTGGCGCGTTTTGCTAAACGATTTCTCTGTCTTCCGCCAAGAGCTTTGCTGGCGCCGACCCCACACTACCATTATCTGACTGCTAATTTCCCCCCGATAAGCCGGAATATAATATAAATTGAAGTGCTCTTTATTTATGTCCGTAGTATAGCGCTGAAATTGAGGCAGAAAGGCCGCCGCCGGGTACTTAAATTACATTTGCACGCGTTGGGGTGGGTACAGGGATTGGGAGAAGGGTGGTGAGGGTGTCGGTGATTTCGTCATACAAAAAACAACAAACCGCTTCAGGTATAGACTCACCTGCCTAAGCTGTACTTAAAGCTTGTAAATACTAAAAGGAAACAACTATTTATAAGGTATAACAAGAAAGGTGGAAGAGAATAAAAGCTGCTAATTTGGACTGATAGCCTCTATTTGAGTTATTAGAAAAGGAAACCTTTTTTAACCGAACATATAAGGTTCTTCCTAAAGGATAATAATCTGTGACTTTCAGAATTTCCAGTATTTTTCCTTAAAAACAGCAAAGTAATGATGATGGCAGCTAGACAGATAATGTGGTCCGACTCCGGCCGTTCCGACTTATATGACTTCATAAATCCGTCAATACGTCAATTTAAAAAAATTACCCGTAGGTAATACCCGTAGTACAGGTACAGGGTATTATAACAATAATGTACATACATATGTAACAGGCAGAAGGACAAAAATTCGACAGCATAGGGTATATGTTTATATTCTTGATCAGGATCACCAGCAGAGTCGATTTACCCAATTTGGTGACAAAATTTGGCCACGCCCACTACCGCAGTTTTTTGTTTAAATTTTTACATAGTTTTTAGAACTTTTATGTTTAATATCGATCGTAGTAATCGGTTTGCTTTTCAGTTTAATTTCATATACACAGATGCTGTATGAACTAAATTCGAACAAAAAAAAACCAAATAATTTCGGATTATTTACGACATTAAAATAATTCAAGATAGGTGAGTTTGACTGTAGCTCCACGCGCTGTAATTTCAAGTCTGCATATTTAAGCATTCGTAGTTGCCCATTCGGGGTTAAGGTAATCTGCTGCGAAAGACAATGGACTCCATAGCATTTTAAATTGACCCCAAACAAACGCTTATACGTAATATGGAAACATTTTTATAGTTTAATTGTGTCCATTATACAAAGTTTAGCAAGATCATAGTTCAATGACATTTATGATAGGCTTAAAGACATGCTTAAGATTCAGATAAGCTGCTCAAACGATCGAATTCGTTTTGTAAAATCTTTAATTTTTTCGACTCTCCACCCCAGAAGGTATCATTGAATTGGTGAAAATATAACCCGTAGAATATATTGCATAAAAATAATAATAATTCGCTTTATGGTGGATAAAGAGTGGATATTTTCAGTTAGCAATTGTGATTATTAATAGCTCATAGCTGATTTAATAGCTCAAAGTAGACAAAGTGGCGACCATTCTTTAATGGCTCTCATTTGCTTTAATGTTTATTGATTCGCGTCGATCACTTTACGATTACTCCTCAAGTGCATAATGGGATTACTGTGTGATTAAACACTTTCAGCCCACAGAAGTGGGTTAAATGGCATAACAATGGCCAAAATTAGATTTTCCATTGTACGAGCGAGCGAGCACATGAATGATGCATGGGACGGGGAAAAGTTTGTACCTCCTGGCCGGACTTTGCCGCCGTTGGTGCCACCGCTCCTGTGATTCACGATGGTTGCGTCGTCGCAAGGCTGCTTCGGCCGCTTATGGGCTATCTTATCCGGGATAGATTGAAATTTAATTAGAGTTATCAATATGAATGGATTTTAGGCTAGGCCACGCCACCACACTGATTCAACTAATCCGCCTGCCCCAGTCTTTGTCAACCACCGCATGGGAGCAGAGGATATCCGGAAACCAGCTGCTGGCCACGTAATCAATCATTTTATGGACTAATAGTAGTCAACGCCAAGCCGACCAACCCCCACAGCAGTATGCACAAGGCAATTAAAAACAAATCCAGTAAGTGAATAAGCAAATATGGAAATATTCCGCTAATACCATTTGGATTTTCGTACAATTAATCAGGGTTGCTCTGTGGGCTCAAAAACTCCAAAGCGGATCTGACGACGGCTAAGTTCATACTATATTATGGGTAAGTTAAGAGGAAAATGTATTTAAACTATATATATAACTATAACTTAAACAATATTTACTATATTTTCCTTAATACATTTGGCCTTAAAATATTTACTGATGAAATTTCCATAGGAGAGATATTTAAACATTTTTAGCTTTTTAGCATGAATAGCTTTCATTGTTATCAAGCTTAAAAGGCCATTATTTTGAAATGTAACTGGAAAATATTATAAATATTAATTTTAAAAGTTAATTCGCTTCTTATTAACTATCCAGAACTTATATTAATCAAAGTTTTATCGCCTTACCCACACAGACCCTCGGTAGCAGATAGCGATATCTACGATTTAACTGACTTCCAGAGCCTATTGGAGGATGAGCACTTGGACTTGTGCAAGAACACGGTGCTCTACTTGCATGGCTACCTCGAAGATCCGGATGTGGAGAGCATACATGTCATAGCCGAAGCCTATTTGGAGCGCAAGGATACAAACCTTATTGTTCTGGATTGGGGCGAGTTGGCCGATGGCAACTATATGTTCGATGCATTTCCCAATCTCAAGCAACTGGGTCCGGAATTGGCCAAAGTCCTGCTTCAAATGTTTGACCACGGCCTGGATATTGAGAAATTTCACATTGTTGGACACTCAATGGGTGGTCAGCTGGCCGGAGTCCTTGGACGGGAGATAATGAAGCGCACAAAGGGTGTCAGAAAATTAAAAAGGTGAGGAAACTTTAATAATACTTTCTCGCCGTACTAAACACTATTTTTCGTCAGAATTTCCGCTTTAGATCCCGCCTTTCCGCTCTTCTATCCGGGTGGACATCTGTCTAGCAGTGATGCCGACTTCGTGGACGTCATTCACACGGATGCCTGGCTATACGGCGCTCCGACGAGCACGGGCACTGCGGACTTCTGGCCCAATGGAGGCAACAGCCTGCAGCCTGGATGTCCCAAGCGCAACTACAAAATGCTCAGTGACAACGATCTGTCCAGCCATCGACGCAGTTGGTGGTTCTGGGCCGAGAGTGTATCGGATCGTTTTCCCATCCGGTTCGATGCGGTGCCGGCTAAAAACTGGTCGGACTTTAAGCAAAAGAAAACTCTTGAGACGTGCCCAGCGGTGGTGATGGGTCATAATTGTCCCACGTCGTGAGTTGTGCCCATTGCCTGAAACGGATATTAGAAAAATTATTAATTTGGTATTTTATGTACAGGATACATGGCGACTTTTACTTACAAACCAACGGACAAACGCCTTTCGCTCGAGGAAAAGAGGGGACCGTGTACGTGGAACCCAAGGAGCTGTTGGGAAACACGCACAGCCTCACCTGTGACGCCCCACAGCAGCATTAAATAGACTAATTGATTGCAAATGCATTGTGTACATTAAAAATGTATTTAGCTTAATTATTGTTGCTTCTAATACGCTTCACATCACATTTCGCTTTACGAAAAATATATACTTAAAGTTTGTTTGTTGTTGACTCAACAATATGTCTTTATACATGTCTGACTCAATTTATTATTTAGAAATATGGAATATCCAATCTATTAATTCCAATACTTGACTCGACAGTTATTTCTACAAAGTAGTTGCATCCTGATCCCGAAGTCAGTACTGGTTTTACCTGTTAGTATGGTTTTATCTTTAAAATTAATTTAATTTAAATTTCCGTCTTTATTAATTTTATAATACCTATCAAACACTAATTATGTGTTACCAAACATATAACAACCTTTAGTTTAGCATTAAAACCAGATATAAATCAGTTTTTAAATTTTGGTTCTGAACCAGTTCCAACTTGCAAGTTCGATAATCACTGCAGACCTAGTCATCGAACCAAGCATACTTACCATCTCTAACAGAGCCTCACATCGAGTAAAAAATTGAAAACAAAATAGAGTCCCGGCGAACAAGAAAATGAAGATAAAACTTATAGATTCTGTGGTCCGCAGCTTTAAAGTGGCCAAGATCTTCCGTGAGAACACGGACAAGATCAACGCCATTGACTTTGCGCCCAATGGCGAGCACCTGATCTCCTGCAGTGAGGACGACCAGATCGTGATATACGACTGCGAAAAGGGGACGCAGTCGCGCACGGTCAACTCGAAGAAGTACGGAGTGGACCTCATCCACTTCACCCACGCCAACAACACGGCCATCCACAGCTCGACCAAGGTGGACGACACCATCCGGTATCTGAGCCTCCACGACAACAAATACCTGCGTTACTTCCCTGGCCATACCAAGAAGGTCATATCGCTATGCATCTCGCCGGTGGAGGACACATTCCTATCCGGCTCGCTGGACAAAACACTGCGCCTGTGGGACCTCCGTTCGCCGAATTGCCAGGGACTGATGCATTTGTCCGGCCGGCCAATCGCAGCCTACGATCCAGAGGGCCTTATCTTCGCCGCCGGTGTCAACTCGGAGAGCATTAAGCTGTACGACCTGCGCTCTTTCGATAAGGGTCCCTTCGTCACCTTCAAGTTGAATCAGGAGAAGGAGTGCGACTGGACAGGCTTGAAGTTCTCCAGGGACGGCAAGACCATCCTGATCAGCACCAACGGCTCGGTCATTCGGTTGGTGGACGCCTTCCATGGCACCCCACTACAAACGTTCACCGGCTATCCCAACAACAAGGGAATCGCCATCGAGGCCAGCTTCAGCCCGGATTCACAATTTATCTTCTCGGGCAGCACCGACGGACGGGTGCACATCTGGAACGCGGACACGGGCAACAAGGTGTCCGTGCTCAACGGCGACCATCCGGGACCGGTGCAATGCGTACAGTTCAATCCCAAGTACATGATGCTGGCTTCCGCCTGCACAAACATGGCCTTCTGGCTGCCAACCTCCGAGGAAGGCTTGTAATGAATCGTGGTTTTACTATGGGTGTGTAGCTCGTAAGAATAAAGTTTTATTTATAAATAACAATAAAAACATCTCTAGATTAAAGATCTTTCCTGGGCCTTGTGCCGGTCATACTCCCTTCGAATGGTGTTTAGGAGTTGTCCCAGATTCTGGCCCATCTTTGCGCTGATTCCGAGCACTGGATTGGGCAGCCGGCGCTGCAGCTCCTCGAAGTTTTCTCGGCCCTCGTCCACATCAAGTTTGTTGGCCACCACCAGCTGCGGACGACTGGCTAAGCGTCCGCCAAACTGGCGCAGCTCGTGCATCAGCTGGCCGTAATGGGTCCAAGGCTCCGATGCGCTGGCGTCCAGAACGAACAGCAGCAGGGTGCAGCGTTCGGCGTGTTTTAGGAACTGTATGCCCAGGCCTTTGTTAAGGTGTGCATCGGGCACGAGTCCTGGCAGATCAGCGATGGTCAGCTGGATATGATCATCGTACTGAACGGTTCCGAGATGGGGGCGTAGAGTGGTGAAGGCATACGGGGCGACTTTTGGCTTTGCGCGGGTCAGGGCATTCAGCAAGGTGCTCTTGCCGGCATTTGGATAGCCTATCAGGCCCACATCTGCCATGCTGCGCAGCTCCAGGGTGTATGAGAAGTCCTCTCCGCTTGGTCCATACTCGCACACCTTGGGACTAGTCTCCTTATCTGTGGTGAAGAAGCGGTTGCCCTTGCCACCAGCTCCTCCGCGAGCGGCCACAAACATAAGGTCCGCCTGAGCCAGATCTCCGACAATGATGCCCTGCGCGTTCCTAATTATTGTGCCAATGGGAACCTTAATCACAGAGTGCTTGGCATTTTTGCCATGACAATCCTTGGCATTGCCGCGCTCTCCTTCGTCGGCCTTTAGAACGCTTCCCACGTGGTTGAAGTTGCGCACATCGTTGGAAGCCTGGAAGACAACATGCCCTCCATGGCCACCGTCTCCGCCATCGGGACCGGCTCTCTCGTTGCACCACAGTTGCAGGAAGGACACGCAGCCGTCGCCGCCTTTGCCACCAATCGCTCGAACCCTCTTGGCATCGGAGAAGTATTGCGCCTGAATGGGAAGCAATTGCTAAGTTATGTAAATTCAACTCGATCATCGTTCCTGCTTACCTCTTTTCTCTGGGACTTGGCCTTCTTGGGGCGCAGAGCTGTGGCTGACTGGCAGTATGTTGCTATTAGTCCGCTTTGTTTCCAATTTGCGGATATATCAAACAAAGCTCGCGCTAAAATAGATCTGCCGGCAGAAAACAACATTGCTAACAGCGCTTATGACCAAGGGCGTAGTGAAAAACAGTATAAAGGGGATCACCTAGACTATTTAATATAATATAGTTATATTTTATTCCTACATAAAACAAAACTAACTTAGTAATAAACATGTAGATACTAGCTGTATGTATATCACACCAAATAAATTAAAGAAAAAAACTCGAATAAATCCTTTCTTTTCTACGCCCATGCCAACTAATTCAGCTGATGGGCATAATATATTGACTATCGATAGTCGATTAGAAAAGTATCGAACCAGCTGGAATTACTAAATGTTTTTGAGTGGGAGTAGAAGCTTTGGAAAATTAAAAAGGATGGCTATCCAAGCTGCGTTAATAGATCTCAGCGGCACCCTGCACGTGGAAGATGATCCCACTCCCAATGCTGTTGAGGCGTTAAAGAAGTACGTATACAAAATGCAAGTAAGAAAATTGTAGTATATGTATTGTACATATAATTTCTGGCAGATTGCGTGATTCCGGTGTAGCTGTCAAATTCGTAACAAATACAACCAAGGACTCGAAGGCAACACTGCACGACCGGCTCTGCAAGATTGGCTTCCAGCTTGACCCCTCTGAGATCTATAGCTCCTTGAGTGCCGCTGTCGCGTATGTGGAGAAGAGTAAGCTCAATCCATTTTATCTCTTGTCGGAGGACGCTCGCCAGGACTTTCCGCCGGAGGATACAAAACGTTACCAGGACTCGGTTGTAGTTGGACTGGCGCCCAAGGCGTTCAACTATGACTGCCTGAACAAGGCTTTCAAGTGAGAATCGCGACGTACTCGATCTTATTTTATCTGATAATTATTTCACCAAATAGTGTCCTTTTGGAAAATAAGAATCACCAACTTGTTGCCATACATCAGGGCAAATTCTACAAACGCAATGATGGATTGGCCTTGGGTCCAGGCTGTTTTGTTAAAGGATTGGAATTTTCTACTGGACGATGCGCCAAGTTGATTGGTAAACCAAATCCCTACTTTTTCGAGGGCGCTTTGGGTGGCTTAGATCCGTCTTCCTGTGTTATGATTGGAGATGTAAGTAGTATTTAAATTTCGTATCGAATTTTGTTATTATTGTCTAATATTTTCAGGATGCCAATGATGACATTGTTGGCGCCATGAGCGTGGGCATGCTGGGAATACTGGTAAAAACCGGAAAGTATTTGCCAGATGTCAACCCTTCGCCACCTCCTACAGCGCTGGTGGAAAACTTCGCCGATGCTGTCGATTGGATTATTGAGAAGAACAAACTTCGAATTTCAGCTTAAAGGATTTTTTAATTTATATACTGACTGATTGTTCTATATTACATGTAGTTTATTGTGTGTATTTTGTGAAATATTGTTCCAACTGTTATTTTCAAAGAAAATAATTGAAATACAGTTTGATTTTTATAACTAAAAGAACCTAAAACTAGAACAAATTTAATGTTTTAAGCATGATGGTTATTTTTCGGCAGATTGTTCTCTATTGAACTATTCAGAAAGAGCCATATCGTTGAGCGTCCGAGCATTGAGAGTCAGCAGATGAGAAATTCTCTTGGTTAACATTAACTTAATGTCGGATTGGCTGGACATTCTTTAGTTTCCAAGTTTAATTATTTTTTTTACGTTTCCAACCCGCATTAATAAATCAAAATGCATTAGAATTATAAGTGTACAAATGGTTTTATTTTATAAATAAGCGAAAAGTTTATCTGAAATGCTGTTTGGAACAGATTATGGATTACCATTTTAAGCATCAAAATTCTGAGTAATTGGACGATTTGCCGATTTTATGAGTTTTAAGCCAATTTTAATATTTAGGCCAACTTTGCCTGAGCAAACTTGGTAGCCAACTGAACGATCTCGTCCACCTTATCGTAGTTTGTGCCCGAAGCCTGAGCGGATTCCGGCTTGCCGCCTCCCTTGCCACCCAGGGTGGCGGACACGTGCTGCACCCACTCGTTCGCCTTCAGGCCCTTTTCCACTGCACTCTTGGGCACTGAGCTCAGGCAGAAGATTTTCTTTGAGTCCACATCCACGGAAAAGAACATGGCAGCGGCTTCCGGAAGATGAGTGCGCACCTGTTTGAGAGCTGCATCCAGCGCTTTGGTGTTGTTGAACGCCTCCAGCTGCTCTACCAGGATAGTGGCTTTAGGATTGGCCTCGCACAGCGCCTTGGCACGCTCTACAACAGTCACAGAGACGGCGGCACGCAGGGCACGCTCCTTATCGTCCAAAGTCTTCTTTAGGCCCTTCAACAGATTGCGCATATCATCCTTCTTTACGTAGGGAATAGTGGCATGCGAGATCTGTTCGGTGAGCTCGACAATTTCCTTAACATGCGACTTAGAGTCCTTGCCCGACTGATCAGCATTGATGGTGTCTTTTAGACGGACAATTTCCTGTTCGAAGACCTCAGACTTCTTCAGCGCCTTCAGGGCTTCCGGTCCTGTGAGAGCCACAATGCGCCGTATGCCCTTGGCAATGGCCTCCTCGCTGCTGATAACAAAGTCCATGATATGGCCAGATCGTCTGAGATGAGTGCCGCCGCAGAACTCAACTGAGGTCTGTTCACCGACCTCCGAATCGGGATTCTGCTCAAGATCTTCCACGGGCACGCCAAAGGAGATTACTCTCACGGGATCCGGATAGACTTCGTCGAACACCGAGCGTAGACCACGAATCTGCTTGGCCACAGCTAGTTTTGATTCCTTGGCGTATATGGGTACGTTCTTGTACACCATGTCCTTCGTCAGCTGTTCAGTCTTTGCCACCTGCTGGATGGTCATTGCAGCCTTGCTGTTGAAATCGAATCTCAGCTTCTCGGGCACTACCAACGAGCCCTTCTGCTCGGTGTCCTTGCCAAGGACCTGGAGAAGGCAGTGGTTGAGTGCATGCGTGGCAGAGTGGTTCTTCATGGTCAGCCAACGTCGCTCAACGTCGATGTGTAGCTGGAGTTCATCGCCCAACTTCAGGGTACCCTCAACTACGCCGATGTGCAGGATGTAGCCACCGCGATTGTACACACGGTCCACCAAGAACTCGTTGGCTTCATCCTTGACCTTTACCAGTGCTCCCTGGTCGTAGATTTGGCCGCCGCTCTCTGCATAGAAATTGGTCTTGTCCAGGACAATGCCGGCCTTCTGTCCGTTGCTAATCTCGTTCACAAACTGATTCTCGAAGCGAAGGGCAACGATCTTGCTGGTGCACTCTCCGTAATTGTAGGCCGAGTCACGTTCCGCAGAAACAGCTTCGTACTTATATTTGTAGGAGTCGTCGGTCGGGAGTACATTCTGCTCCTGCAATTGCGAAATAGCGTGTACGTCGAGGTTGATCTCTTCGATCTTGCTGGCGCCCTTGCCCTGCGATAACACATATGAGTTCTGCTTGGCTGCCTCGTAGCCAGCCATATCGATCTGCAGTGACTTCTCCTCCGCCATCAGCTGGGTAAGATCGACGGGGAAGCCGTAGGTATCGTACATTCGCCAAGCAACATCGCCGGGAATGATGGTTGCAGTTCCCAGCTTTTCGATGGTGCGGTTCAGCAAATTACGTCCCCTCGTCAGGGTCTTGAGGAACTGCAGCTCTTCTTCGTTAATGATGTCGATGATGTGCTGCGGATCTCTTTTAACCTCGGGGAAGGCATCACCCAGCAGGTCCACGACAGTGTTTACCAGCGTGGCAAAGAATCCGGGCTTGGCGTTCAGTTTTTCAGTGGCATAGCTGCGATAAAATTAAAGATGATTAAAGATTTCTTACGCCGGCCACAGAATAGATTATCAGTCTACTCACCGAACGGCGCGTCGAAGGATGCGACGCAAGACATAGCCGCGACCAGTATTGTCCGGAGTGCCACCATCAGCCAAGGCAATGGTAATGGTGCGAGCGTGATCGGCCAGCACGCGGTACGCCATGTCAATGCCATCATTGTCGTCAGCTCCCACGCGTCCCTGGTAAGCTGGTGCGCCAGTGCCCGCCTGGATGGCATCGAACAGGGGCACAAACAGATCTGTGTCGTAGTTGGATCGTTTGTTTTGGATGACGGACACCAGCCGCTCGAATCCCATGCCGCAGTCAATGTGCTTCTTGGGAAGCTGCTTGAGGCTACCGTCAGACTCGCGGTTGTATTGAATGAACACAAGATTCCAGATCTCCAAAACATCAGGATCGTCCATGTTCACCAGCTCCGGGACACTGCGTCCACCGATGCGGTCAAAGTGCAGTTCGGAGCAGGGTCCACACGGTCCAGTTTCTCCCATTTCCCAGAAGTTGTCCTTCATGCTGCCCGGCAGGATGTGCTCCGGCTTGAGGCCCAAGTCCAGCCACAATTGCTTGCACTCCAGATCAGGCTCCAGGCCGCTGGCCTCATCGCCGCCGAAGTAGGTAACATACAGGCGATCCTTGGGCAGGCCGAGACGCACGGTGAGGAACTCCCAGGCCCAGGAGCAGATCTCCTTCTTGAAGTAGTCGCCAAAGGACCAATTGCCCAGCATCTCAAAGAAGGTGTGATGGTAGACGTCCTTGCCGACATCGTCCAGGTCGTTGTGCTTGCCTCCGGCGCGAATGCACTTCTGAGTATTGACCACGCGAACCCACTTGGACATCTCGCTGTTGGGATCGGCGGTGCCCAAAAAGATAGGCTTGAACTGATTCATGCCAGCATTGGCAAATAGGAGCGTTGGATCGTCCAGCGGAATCGTGCTAGACGAGTGCACGTAGATGTGCTTCTGCTCCTTGAAAAAGCCCAGATACGCATCGCGCACCTCCTTGGCGGTCAGGAACTTCATTTTGCTGGTGCTGCTGCAATAGAGGAGCAGGTGTTAAAAAGCGCACACTGACTGAAAGGTTGCCACGCGACAATTGATTCCCCTAACCCCCAATAGGGTACAAGCCCGGAGCAGTGAAAGTAGCAGTGCACGCCGCCCGCACTACGTGACAGAACTATGAAATTTCAGCGCAATTTAAGGTATTAGTGCTCGCAAAAATGTTATAGTTGCTGGAACCTTTCCAGTCCTTGATAGGTTGATAAGTATTTTTTATGTATTACTCACTATTTCAACAGTAAATGCAAACTGTAACAATTTCGTCAGCCGACTTGCAGCCGATGTGTGCAGGATATGACCGTTTCTGGTTTTGACAAATATACTATCTTTTTTAAAATTCCCGCTATATGGCCACACACAAAAACTCTGAAGTGAAATATCTGAAAACTTACCGAACCTTTTTGATTTCTTTTAAAATCCAAAAACTGTGTTCAAACAGCTCAACAGCAAATAAAAGGTTGAACATATTTTAATAAAAATCTCACTTAATCTATTAGTAGCATTCAGGTTTCTCTCCCCTCTGCGCCTCTATTTCAGGTAACAAAGTGATAACAATTAGAAGTCGAATCGCTGCGGCATATGGTTCTCTTCCAGCTCATGTTCGATCTCCTTCATGCGCAGCATCATTTGGAAGTTTTGCTTGTCCTCCTGGCCTGTGAGGAACATGGTGATAAGGGCTTGCACGCAGATAATAGTGCCCAGGGCCGGGACAATGGGTCGGGTAAGCTTGCGCCACAGCATGAACACTTCTCTCGGATTCTCAGTGATCGAGGGCATGCGGTATGTATAGCAGCGGGTGGCAAACATAAAAGCGGCGAACGGAGCCAAGATCGTGGGATACACAATGCCCAGGCTTGTCTGGAAGGCGGCACTTCGCACCTGGATGCAGACGGGGCACTCGCCCAGCGGATTCAGGAGGATTGGCCGCTGTATGAAGAACTTGTGCGTCAGCATGGTGAATATGGCGGGTACGGCGACAATGGGCAAGTAGCTGGACAGCCTCCCGTGTCCGCCCAGGCGCAGTTTAGTGCGATAGTGGTTATTTATGTAGGCACCCGTGACCGCCGCCATAGCACTCAAGATTCCAGGTGCGTAGCGCAGGGACCATCTGGAGAAATTATAGTTTTGGGTTTGTTAGGTAAGCGACAATTCTACTTAGCGTGCATTTCACTTACACATCGCCCACTTTGTCCCAGGATGTTATGATCTTCCATTGGTACTTCAACGCCTGATCCTCAGTTATCACAACAGCATCCTTGGGCAGCTCATCTGGTTTGGCGCGAGATAATGCCATTTTATTGAAGAAATCTAAATTCTTCTAATTGTGCATTCGAACCAACAGCTGTAGATGAAGCAGTGTTGCAAAGCGTCAAAACCGGCTTTGAGATACAGGTAATACATTTAAGTGTGGAAAACAAAATTTATTACGGTATTTTTTATTAAGCTAAATCCCTAAGCTTTTGTCGGTTATTTGTCAACTTTCAGAGAAATTCAGATAATTACATAAGACTTTGGTTTTGTTTCCATTTGTTAAAATATTTCCTAAAGCGAAAAGTTTGGCCTAGCCACAGTTTACTGTATCCAAAACAGCTGATTTCTAACCTGAGTCAGTGTGGAGTGCTGCTTATTTTCAGAGTTGTAATCAAAAGTACTTTCGCAGGGCGTCTCTGCCTTCGTTCAAAATGCCGCACAAGCGTCAAACCCGTGCTAATGTAAACCCCAAGAATTCCGGAATACGTCGCCTCCATTGTCCACCGACAGCACCGCCTAATGTCATCGTTGAGTCCGCCAACGGTCTGGATGCTGAGTTTCCGCCGCCACCGGTTAGCGCCCGGCCTAAGAGGAGCTTGACGACCGCAAGACCCGTGGTGCCTCAGCTAGCCGCTCCCGAGTACAACACAAGTGTGCGCCAGAAGGGTGAGATTGATACCATAAAAAATATGCAGGCAGCGGTCAGTCTGTCGCCGGAAACAATGGCCGCCATAGCTCCAAAAGTAAGTCCTGTGATCTCATACATATATCCAGTGTAATAGCATTAAATCCAATTTGAACTTTCCTAAAGATTACGCAGAAGATGAACTTTCAGCCGAGCGATACTATTTTCAAAAATCTCGAGCCACTGAACGTCAACGACTCCGTGATGATACCGCAGAAAAAGAGCTTGCGCCCCAAGGACCCAGTCAATAGCAAGGCCAAGCCGGAGCTCAAGCTGGCAGACTATTTGGAAAATATTCGACTTATTGAGATGTGCATTCCGGAACCCGAGCTCAATTTGGAATTCGAACGCGAACCGTTCAATTTCCTTGGCGCCTACAGGCAGATGTACTACAATTAGTTTACATTTTATTTTAAATATATGCGAATCCAGTTGTACAAGCTTGTTAGCCGATGAAGTTCATTACCACCAGGTGTAGAATCACATGGGCAAAGATGAAGTCGGCGAATCCGCGCTCCGGCGAGATGCCGGCAAAGACTGCCTTATTTTGGGGATTGGCCTGCAGGCGCAGGCACACGGCCAGGACGAAGCAGCTGACGGTGCTGATGAAGCCCGAAAGGAACGAGTTGAACGGGAAGGTGCCCACCAGGCAGCAGTAAACAAACTGGATGATGCCGGTCAGTAGAATGTAGCCCAAGTAGATGTCCACCAGCTTGAGCTTCTTGGGGGTGTTTTGCACGTAGTCGTTGTAGAACTTTGATATGACGCTCGTCAGCTCAACCATGTTGCTCTTCTTGATGCGGTTTCTCCGGTAATTTAAGTATAAACGGAGATTTTTAATAAATTTACCGCAGACACGTCACAAATTGGGAGAGAACACAAAAGTAGGACCGTTGCTGGAATGTGAGAATAATACTGAAATCTTAAACGACGAGCGCCAAGGCACAGGAATTACTTGATAGTTTGGATGACGTAAAAAGTATCGTTTACAGTCTTGAATGTGTTTTGGCGTTTGTTCGTTTAATTTGTTTATTTTAGATAACAGGATATGTATTTTTTTCAAATTTCATAAGGTGCCGGAACGCAATTTTAACGAATGACTTGAAGTCGATTTCCTTAAAATATAATAACATATAACCTATACGCTGAAAATATGAAGATCTTAACTTACTCTTAATTTATTATAGAGCATTTTTCTTTAAATGGTTAATCAATTGATTATTAATAACTACATTTAAGAAATGTGTGCAAAAATACCATAATTCGTATCTTTTTTCCATATATCTGCTTCCATCTTATCATGCCCGCACTGTACCTCCAAATTATCGATAAGTTCGGGAAAAAAAAACCTCAGCCGTTGGTATTTTGCTGCTTCAGTGTAGGTTTCGAGGCAGTTGTTATTGCAAGCAAATAATTTCGAAGAATATTGTAACGTATGTATTTAAACACGAATATGTAATAACAACAAACCACAACATTACAAAAATGTTAATTTGTATTTCGACTGGAATTTACATATATGTGTGCAATCGGTCGGCAGACTGTCGCGTGTTATCAAACAGACAGCTTGACTGAATGAATACAACATGATTCATTGTTGATGTCTTCTCCGTTCGATTCGCAGTGCTTCCAGACCTCTTGTCAAAGATAATTGGCATCCACTCCTGCCCCTCCGCCCCCTGCCAATTCTGAATCTCATGGAGTTGCGAACCATCGCGGATTTTATGTGACTTCCCTATTCCCGCACTGATAAATTGCGCGTCAACGTTGTGACCTGCTGGAGCATATCCTTGAAGCGGGAATAATCAATGGAGGACCTGACGCCGTTAACTAACCTTCAACAGGTAGAAACGCCAATACACATACATTTAAGTGTTGGTCATCGATTTATGCGCATGCTTAATGTGTTTATTTTGATTCCGTGTTGGCTTTTGTCCATTTGTTAATTATTGTTTCTTACAGTTTTAGTTCCAAGATTATTATTTGCCCAACCGCCCACAACTGCCCCTACAACTGCCAAGTTCATCGAAAAACAGCAAAAACAACAATTCAACTTAACATTCCTCTTCTAATTTGTGATATTCTCCGTAAGTGAAAACCAAATATATGTTAAGATCTTTATAGTGCCGCCGCGCCACGTTGTGCAAGTCCAAGTGAAATGCCAGATAAAGCAGAAATAAGTTAGAACAAAGTGCTTGCTTGCTTTCTTTATGCTTTTTAAACAAAGATTTTTAGAATTCATGTCGGATGCTTGGTCATTTTTGTCTGCTGCTAGTTAATCCATTTTATTTATATGGCTTAGGAAAAACGCCAGAAGAATTTATAAGCTTTTACTTTTATTAATAATATGAAAACTTTTTTTATTCGCTTTAGGTAACTGCAAACTAACAGTTAAACCCCTTTTTACTATATCATTATTTTATAATATTTAAAAGAATATTAATGCATTTTATTTAGATTTTTTTTAGTTTATAAATTTCTATAAGATTTTCATCAAGTCACTATTTAAATAAACCTCAGCTTAATGATGCTATCATCATAGGGATAGGGATAGTGGATAGGGAGTCTTAAATCCATTTTAAGTCTATAAATCCATTCCAAATCATCGGTTTAATGGAAATCGAACTAATCTGAGAAATGAGTTGTGCTTATTATGAAGTGTTAAATCACTGCTGAGTCAATATTGAGAAAATAATAATGGGTGGATATTTGATACGACGTCTGGATACATAATATATAATTGTGATTTATAATCGGTGGCTTTCCAGGCGAAAGGCAGCTCTTATCGCCAACTCACTTGTATAGCTTGTTTTTGCGCCTTGCCAGCGATTTCGGACTTCAAGCTATATTCTACTCTGTAACTTGACTCGCGAATTTGATATCGACTTCCGATGCAAACGTTTAATGTGTAATAATGTGCCATAGGTTCAATCTATTCGAACTTGAACTTCGAATCATGTCATGTCCAAGGCTTAGTCTGACTATCTGCAGGGTCCGAAATTTTCCACTCTGCCCAGACACGCGTCTGCCGCACTATCTCAACCTCCTATTGTTATTTGAGCGGGGAAAACTGAGTCAGTGGAAATTTTTTCGAGGCGAGAAGCGGGCGTCGCAAGTGGCTGGTGGTTCAGTGCGTTTTGTGCCGCCGGGAAGGTCGCATCACATCACATAGTGCCTCGCTTCAAATTAGTTGATAAAACTTCACTACCCCCACTTGTTCCAGATTCCCGGGGGTGCGCCGCGCAAGAAGATGTCGGAACGCCAGCCGCTGCTGCTGCAGAGCGATGCCTCCGACTACGAGGGCAGCCGGGGATCGGCGGCACGACCCGTGCGTAGCTCTCCGCCGGACAATACGCTTGTGAATGTCCACAGCGAGGATAGTTTAGCAGGTGAGTTGGGGTCCGTCCCCTAAGATATATATTTATATGTAACATCTGCATTTTAATAATATTGTAATTATATACGAGAAATGAACTTAAATATTATTATGATATTTCTCTTTGAGTGCACGCAGCAGCCTCGGGATCGGGAGATGAGGAACACGGATCCGCTGCGGACAAGTCCAACTACAACCCCACCCTCCATCGCACTCTGGAGCATCCGACGTCCAACTTTGACACGTTGGTTCATCTGCTGAAGGGTAACATTGGCACTGGCATCCTGGCCATGCCGGATGCCTTCAAGAACGCCGGCCTGTATGTGGGTCTGTTTGGCACCATGATCATGGGCGCCATCTGCACCCACTGCATGCACATGTTAGTGAACTGCTCCCACGAGCTGTGCCGGCGGTTGCAGCAGCCGGCATTGGACTTCTCCGAGGTGGCCTACAGCAGCTTTGAGACGGGACCGCTGGGACTAAGGCGGTACTCGCAGTTGGCCAGGCGAATCACTACCACGTTCCTGTTCATCACTCAGATCGGCTTCTGTTGCGTCTACTTCCTGTTCGTGGCTCTGAACATCAAGGACGTAATGGACCATTACTACAAGATCAATGTGCACATTTACCTGCTGGTCATGCTGGTGCCCATGATTCTGCTGAATCTAGTGCGGAACCTCAAGTACCTGACGCCCGTCTCTCTCATCGCCGCCATCCTCACTGTGGTCGGATTGGCCATTAGCTTCTCGTACATGCTGCACGATCTGCCGGATGTGCATACGGTCAAGCCGATCGCCACCTGGGCCACGCTTCCTCTCTACTTTGGAACGGCCATCTATGCATTCGAGGGTATCGGCGTGGTCCTGCCTCTGGAGAATAACATGCGCACACCCGAGGACTTTGGCGGCACCACGGGCGTTCTCAACACGGGGATGGTGATTGTGGCCTGTTTGTACACCTCGGTCGGGTTCTTTGGCTATCTGAAGTACGGCGAGGATGTGAAGGGTAGCATAACTCTGAACCTGCCACAGGGCGATACGTAAGTGAATGTAGAAATTTCTGAAGATTTCTTTCTCGTTTAAGTTATGATGTTACCTTGCTTAACCTCCTTAATATATTTATTGTTTAGTCTCTCCCAGATGGTCCGCATCACAATGGCCGTGGCCATCTTCCTCTCATATACTCTTCAGTTCTACGTGCCTGTAAATATTGTGGAGCCATTTGTGCGTAGCCACTTTGATACCCCGCGGGCCAAGGATCTCTCAGCGACTGTGCTGCGAATAGTTCTAGTCACCTTCACTTGTAAGTGCTTGTCTCCTGAAAAAAGTTTACAATTTAAAGCTCCTTTTCCCCGCAGTTCTGCTGGCCACCTGCATTCCGAATTTGGGCTCCATTATCTCTCTTGTGGGTGCCGTCAGTAGCTCGGCGTTGGCTCTAATAGCCCCGCCGATAATCGAAATGATTACCTTTTATAATGTAGGCTATGGCCGCTACAATTGGATGCTGTGGAAGGACTTTCTCATCCTGATATTCGGACTTTGTGGTTTTGTTTTTGGCACCTGGGCCAGCTTGGCGCAGATCCTAAACGACAGGACACAGTGAGAGAACGATAATTATAACGAAACTTATTCAGGACCGAGATAAAGTTCTGCCTACAAAAACTGTGTGCGAATTTATGACAAAGGCTTTATGTAGTTCATACCCTTAGTTGTTTCCCCTGTGCTCGAAGGTGGTGTCAATCGGTGCTCTATTTTTGTGTTTAATTTATTATTTTTGGGACTATAGTTGTATTCTTGTTTGTTGTTATTAATTAGCTGCAATTTTATACCAGAGACAATAACTAGCATTTTAAGTAGACGAAACAGTTTTGCAATTCTTTTTATTAAGTTCAGCATGCCAGTTTATGAATTTACCTGCGTTAACTCGAGATCCGCACAATGCCAAGTGATTTTGCGTAGTATTCTTAAATAAATTATTGTTTAGATTTTACTATGTATGTTAGTCTAGGTCGGGGCAGAGATCATTCCAAAGCAACGCCTAAGAATTTACCCAAACAAACCGAAGTTAGCTACACAGATAACTTTTATCGTTCGTATTTTCTAATTATATATATAGTTATATACCTATATACTACTCAGCATACCGTATTGGGTCACCGAAATCTCGACCTCCGATGCAATCTTATAATTACATCTATTCGGTGTATCAACAAATGTTCTTTAATGGTTTAACGAGTAACAAAAGACAATAATTAAACTTAATGTTTATAAAAATCAATGCGTTGTTTCTCTACCCCAGGATGGCCAGTGGAAGGCGAGCTAAGCTGGGTCTTAAAATTCGCAGCGGACTCCTGGACAAGAATATTAAGCCTCGACCACCTGGCAGTCGGTTGGTCAGACGAGCAAGTGGTGCCTGCTGAACTGGCTGAACTTCCTCTGCATCCGGATCCGGGGTAAAGTCCTGGGGCTCCTCGTCGCTGGGCAGCTGCTCTACGGCATCGGCGGGTGGTGGTCCGTAGGTCAGATCTGGTGGTCCATACGTCTGATCGGGCACCCCTTCCTCGAAGGGCACTTCAGGTTTCAGTTCCTCGGCGGATGGATATGGCGCTGCTGTCTGCTGGCGCTGCAGTTGTTTGGATGACCTAGCTGGCAGAGCTCCAATCATCCCAAGTGCCAGGATGAGTACCAGCATCGAACAGGAAGTCTTAGCAAAGCTGGACATATTTAAATGAATAATAAAGATAACCAAACAGCTGAGGGAATCGCTGATAAGTGATAAACGTCTGCTCGGAACATGTCTTTTTATATGTCCCGCTGTGGCGGCTACGTGTCTGGTTTGATTAATTTTCGATGGTAAGACATGGTCACTCGGTTAATGACTGACCATTGAGGGCACTTGGAGTTGTCTGACATCAGTGTCACGTTGCAGGTGCCCAAAACAGGAAGCTGAAACCATTAATTTCAGTGTCAATGTTATTAAAATAAATTAATCAAATCTGATTTCAGCTTTAAAAATAGTTAAAAAATACAAATATAATATAAATAACTCATTTTAAAATTAAATCCATTTTCCACAACTTTCTTCAGCCTTTTGTAACTTAGCTGTGTGCTTACAATTCCCAAGTCGTTATTCCGCACAGCGTACGTATATAAGGCGGCAAGCAAGCCACGAAACTGTGTTGTTTGGAAGGAGAGCCAGTTAGCACTCCCCTAGACAAGGATGGAACACACATACGGTCGGCTAGGCACAAGACAAAGCCGACCACAATTTTTTTATGTAAAGTTAAGAACGCAACTAATTTTGTTTATTTAGTGGCTCAAATATACATATTTATCTGTTCCAGTAAAAAGATTTGCGACAAAATGAAGCAAGCAATATTATGTCGCAGAAAACTAAACAAGAACTTTAAATAAATTAAATTTATTAGTGAAACAAACTTAAGAATAACAAAACATATATTTAAATTAATTTTTATTCAATTAAAGACAATAAATTACAATTTTATTTTGTTTCACATTTTTTTATTGTATAAAAGAATGTGAGAACAAAAGTAGTTTCCTTAAACTGGAAATTTTTAAAAGAATATTGTCACTAACTATTTAAAATGATTTTAAAGTAAGTCATGGAATAAAAAACATACAGCTTAATACACTAAGTATTTTGAAGCAGATATACTCTAAAGGAAAGCCTTCTTGTCAGGAGTTAAAAACACACTTATCGCCTTAAAGAAAATGGGTAACTGAACTGAGACATTATGTGATCTTCTTTGTAATACCTTAATCTGTCGGCTAAAATATCTTTGGAGGCAAAAATGATTGGCTGAAATCAAATTTATCAGCAAAGATAATTTAGTTGGAAAAAGATCACATCGGCTCAAGACACTACCTTTCTATGGGCGCTACCTAATATAGCAATAAACCTAAACAGATTAACTTAACACTGTTTCTGGGCCAGAAAGGGACTTATGGTAGGACCTGCATCGCGCACGCAGCTCGGCAGATATGTGAAGAAGGTGCAATGGAGTCCGCGGCTGTTGTAGGTGCGCAGGTTGTGCTGCGTCTGCCAGCAGAGCCTGGTTTGCTCCAGGATCTCGTGGAAGACATTGTCACGGAACGACTTCTTGATTATATTTGCCTCTTTCATGATTTCGTCGAACAAAGTGTATGGGACAGGATTAAGTCGAGATGTCCGGGGATCTATGTTGGCCAACATCGGGCCTAGTTTGTCCTCCATCTCCGCTAGCTCCATAATTTTGTGTGATATCTTGTTGGCCTCCGCCTCCGTCTGCGGACCGTATCGTTTGCCGTAGCGCCGCCGAATCCACTCGCGTAACTCCGGCACCTGGTGGCCATCAGGAAGAGTGACCAGCACCAGCTTGTGATCTTTCCGGAGCACCTGGAAGGCATCGCTCAGCATCTGGTCCATGAACTTTTTGTCGTCGGGATCGAATCGAGTGTGGTCGCCATAAAACAAGCGATCACTGGTCCTCTTGTGATTATTACTCTGCATCTGGGTCACGAGAACACTCTTTTCGAAGATTTTCCGTACACAACGGGAGATCGATTCGTTGATATGATTTCCATTCAATGCCTTCTGCGAATTCCTGACCGCCGCCTCCAAGTCTTCATCCTCGTCATCGTGTCTGCTAAGGGCTCTTTCAATGGAGTTCCCAATCACCGCATCGGTATCCAAATAATCCGGATTTTCCCTTTTAAAAATGTAGCCATAGTTCAAGATGTAAGGACTGTGGAGCTTGGGAGCATTAAAGTAGCCGGTCACTGGGACACGGCGGCCTTTCACGGACGGTCGTCTTCTATCCTGGCCGCCACAGAGGCGCATCATGGGTCCACTCCTGTCGTAAAGCCGTCCCCACTCTCCTTCCAGGAGGAGCACTTGTGGTGGAATCTCCAGGCTCACGTGGACCAGTTCGCTGCAGGCGGCACAGCCGGTCTTCCGCAGCACTGGCACCCCGGGACTCCAGCCCTTGTCGCCAAACTTCCGAAGATACTCGTCCACGTCCCGATTTAGGTGATGTATAATCCGCTCCTTTGTTAGCTAAAGGATCCAGAATGATATAATAAACTTATATTATTATTTAAAGCAGATGTGCTTGCATTAGTTCTTAGAATTTATCAATGGCCATCGACATATGTAGTTTAAAATAAAATATGGGGGTTCTTTGATAGTCCAAACCCTCTTGACTCACCCTCTTTTCTTTAGCCTCGATGTCAATCATATCCAGATAACGCCGGCGCTGCTCTCGCAGAAATGTCTGGCGCTCCTGTGATCGACTCTCCTGGTGGAAATCACAAAGCTCCCGGGAGTCCAGTCCAAGATCGATGGGCGCCTCGTCTATCTTGTCAAACAGGTGGCAGAGCTCATAGTTGATCACCGCCTTGACAGTGCGCTGGAGGGGATGGAACTGGTAGTCCGCAAACCACCGCTCCTCTAACTCACTAGTGTCTCCCAGCTCGTTCGGAATCTGCACTCTAAACAGAGGAGGATTCGCCACATAATGCGTGGACAGACGATCCGACTTGGGCCGGGGCTGCTTCTGATAGTAGGGCGAGGCTCTAACGCCGGTGGATTGGCCGTAAATGCTTTTTCGGCCTGACACCGAGGCTGCCGAGTGCGTTCGACTTCTGGCTCGAAGAGCTTCGTCCAGAGCTTGAAAGGTGGCCTGCAAGTCATTCTGTTGGTCATTTGTAGCTTGCAGCTCAACTAAGGGAGGAGTGGACTCCATATGGGATGGGCGACCGATTGGTGTGGGGTTTTCACAGGATTGGATACCAGCTTTATTGCTGTGCGAATTGCTGGCTTCTTTTCCACTTAATGGAAGGATCTTGTCCAGCGCTTGGTAGGTGGCCGGCAGATCTAGATAGGCAATGGCCGAAAGCAGGATCTGTTCGTTGAAGGTGTACTTTTTGCACTGGCCGTCGGTCTTGTAGTGCTCCTGGTACAAAAAGTACAGGAAGGCCAGGTTCTGGGCGCGGCTTAGCTGCACTATCCGTTGCAGCTGCCGGTTCTTAATCAGCGGACGCACTCCCAGCCGCAACAGGCACTCCCGGATGCTAGAGATTTCAAAGGGCAAGACACTCGCCACGTCCTCGGCCGCCTTCATCTGTGAAGGCGACAGGCCGCGATGCCAACCAGCCACGGGCAACTCGTCGTCCGACACCAAACCCGTCTTCTTTCCCATGACCCTTTTGGCCAAACGTCTAAGGACTTGCAAATTATTTCAAAAATACGACAAATTTTCGTAAATGCGAGAATTTTGTGAGTGAACTAGTGGGATTCTTACTGATTAATAAAACCCTATACTTCTAACATGACAGGGGTATAATGATTTCGAGTAGTAATCTCATACTCATCATGTAATAAAGCACAAGAATTATCAATGTGCCAGGACAGAACGAGCTTAACGACCAAAAAGACCATATATATGCAGGTCTGTCCACACAGAGCACCCGAGGCTCCTTGTCACACAGAAAACAGACGCACACTATTCTCAACATGCACACTAAAAAGTATAGTTAAGTTAAGTGTCCATACTTTATGCTAAGGTACTCGAACTGTATGGCAGGAAGAAGCAGGCTTATATAGCTAGCTAATCAGCTTAAGAACTAAAATTATCTTGTCATGTCGAATCTCTTATAAAGTTTTGAAGGCCTGTATTTTAGGTGCACATATCGTAAACAACATTTTTGTTAACTTATCTAGTACATTCCTTACTCTTCGGTACTCTTAAAGATTTAGATTGGGTATTAAGTGTAGTATTACGGTTAGATCCAAACGGCACACTTTGTCTTGTGTTGGCAGTATTTCCAGATACTATTATTTTTAAACGATTCCATGTTCGCTCGAAAATAGAATTTATCAAGACAATAGTCGTAGACAAGACGGATGTGCGATAATTAGCAAATAGCTATGAGGCCGCTATAAAAGTGTGAATTCTAACTTCGATCACTATAATTCACTTGCACTGAGAGAGTCGGAAGTACTAATTTGATTTCTGAAAATTGTATCTACGGATAAGAGAAAAAGTGGGAAGTTTGGGAACATGATGGATACCACACCCAATATTCGCATAGGATCGAATCCTGTTCTATGTTTCTAACGACTCCACTCTCGCAATGAGTTTATCATATTTCCATGATTACAAATTTCATATTTGTATTTCGATTGATTAAAAACACGAAAACAACCACTTAGCTTGCAATCATTTTTATTATTCAATTATTTTATAAACAACGAGGAGTCCAGATCCAATCTACCCAAGGAATGCACCTCAGCTGTGTTGCAGAAAAACCCGACGGATTTGTACCATCCGGGTCACATACAACCTCTACAGCGACATTACCATTGCACCTCCAGTATCGGGTGGGATCCCAGAAGTTGGTGATATTCACACCTTGGTTGGCAGAGTCTGTGCAGTCGGGCTCGTTGTTAGAATTGGGATCGCAGGCGTAAAGGAGAGCCACAAAGAGGGCGAGGAGGCACAGGAATAGAGCTGAGGATTCGGAATTGGTTGGTCCGTTAAAAGGTGCTACCTTGGCGGAGACCCGCTGCTGACTTACCGGCTTTCATGGCTGAACTGACTGAGGACTGTTCGTTCCGTGAATGTGTGCTTAAAGGTGCGAATTCGCAACTTTATATACCATAGCCCCGCACTGATACGGGCCTCCTCCAGCAGTAATGGTTATCTCTCCGCCGTCGAGGGAACCTGTGCAAATTCTATTTTGGCAGAAACATGCAACACTTCGAATATAATCAAGCCGTGTATCGTATTGAGTGCCGTATTGATACTTCCCAGTCCTAAATTGAGCTGACGAAAGCGCTAGATAAGATGGGGTCTTGGAAAGGTCAGGCGCTCGATCATTGCCTTTCTATTTTTATCGATGGCCATTTCTCCACAGAGACCATATTTTTCCAAGTGGCAGCTCTCGGACTCTAGAACTCAGTAGGTTGAGTCCCACCTGCCACAGTAATGCTTTCAAATTCCTCGTGATTTAACCCTGGCAATGGACTCGAAGGAAAAGCGCAGGGCGGCGTGTCACTCGGACAACAACTTACCGAACACCATTGTGATCCAGCTGGTGTCCCCACAGTCACAGGCCTTGCCCGGATCCAAGGCGCCAGTGGAGCAGCAACGACGACCGGCATTCTTTGCCCAGAACAGCACTAGCCCGAGAGCTGCGGGTCCGCCACAAATGCCCTCCAAAAACCGACCAGAAATGAGTGCTCCGAACAGGAGGAGAACTCCGCCGTTCCCACTCAGGAATTCAGCTCCTGAAAACATCCAAAGCAACACTAATAACACTAGCCAACCGCCGGGTCAAGGGAGGTCTGTGTGCTACCGGATGGAGTACGTCTTACATCCAGAAGACTGCCAGAAGGCTCCCATTTACAATCCCCCGCCTCGTCCTGTCGGCAACTACTATAGCAGCAATGGGCGGACTGAGCAGATGGAACAGAGATGCCACTGTTGCTGCTGCAGATGTCGCCAGGGCCGAAGATGGATTCCGGAGCCGGAACACCACTCGGAAGAGCAGGTACGGCCACGAACATATTATGATACCCTGCAAGAGCGCCGAAACTCCACGCAACCGAAGGACCTTCGCGACCAGGCCACCAATACCCAGGACGAACCCCAGGACCTGCAATCCCTTAAGCTGATCTGCGAGACCTTGGGACGAGCCATGGTGGCAGCGGCCACAGCGGCCGTAGAGGCCGCCGCCCAAAAATCACAGCCGCCGGCAGATCATTCACCCGACAAGTTCAGCAACCTGGCCCAAGCAGTGGCCCAGGAGCAGAGCGGAGCCAGCGAGTATGTCCGAGATGAGGCAAGCAAGAAAAAGACGAGCTTTTCAGACTCCATTCAGACGTCGTCACCTTGCGACGAGGAAAGAGAGACTCCTGAAATGAAGCCTAATGGGCGAGTGCCTGTGGTATATCCGAAAACGCCGAGACCAACTTTGGGCTCTTTTATTTCCCAAGATTCTCAGGAACGAGATAGCCTCCGCATCGAATCTGGCTCTTCGCCAGGCGTCTTTACTAGGAGCAGCAAGGTTAATGCCCATTGCCAGCGACCTAGAAATAAAGCCTCTGCCAGAAGAACTCCGATTAAAAAATTCCCAATGGTAAGGCCGGGCAGTGCTGGTCGCGCCAAAGATTTCAGCGGTCCCGCGATCAGGCGGCGGCTTCCCAAGGAAAACGTGCCGCCAGTTAAAAATGTGGAGAACCCCGGACCCACTTCCCCGGGTGCTGAGACGCTTATGGTGGAACAATCAGAGGATCCAGGACCATCCATAGTCGCTTCGCCAACAGATCTAACCATAGACACTTTGCCTCCAGACCACTTCAGCTCTTCTCAAAATGAAGACTGCTTGTTGTTTAACTAAATTTAAACTTATTCGCTCAATAGTTATAGTTCAACCCCAGTTTTGTACATGAAAAATATATTTATCAATAAAAGCAGGTATATATGGTTTACTCTATTATATTTCGATATTTTATAAAACAACTATAGATAGGTTGGGAGAAATATAAGACTTGAATATGAATTTTTAGAAAGTACAATGAAATTTTAGCAATGATGTAAGGAATAATCTTATCTAGTGAAATAATAGTTAAGGTAGTTAAAAAAAAGTGTTACAGTTATCAAAAATTAATTGAAAATAAAGCAGTGACCTAAGAAATGTTCGAGAAATAACTCGCATGAGCAAATAGTTGAAGGTTTAGTATGAGCAATGCTCCATTAAGTAGATTCACTAAATCAAAGCAAAAATAGTTAGTTATTTTAAAATAAAAGAGCCTTGAGATGTTTACTAAATTAAAACCAGTGATACAAGAAACCTAGACACAAGTTATCTTTTTGTCTTTTTTGACGTATGTTTCCTATAAATAATATGTTGCAGAGCAACACCCATCCTGATTAGATACAATAATCCAAGAGTTGATATGATAACCCTGCCGGGAAAGACTGCTAAAACCAGTAGCACCTGATTGGCTTAGATTAATCGCCGTGCATGTTTCGTATATAAGTTTGCCGTGTTTTGCGGTGATAACGAATTCCAAGAAATACTGGCACGATTCCAATAAGCTGATAAGGTGGCACGTTTCCGCAAGATATCCCGAACTCATTCGTGCAATCGAGTCGCGAGTGCCGGAAACACCAGACATCAGGTAGTTTTGCATCTCCGCTTCCAATTTTGGTCTATTAAATTGGTCGTGTTTTTCGAGTAATGTTGGCAGATGCCATTTTTTTCGTTGCAGTCAGCCAAGGTGAACAGTGATAAATTGTTAACTATTCTTAGCTGTGTTGTGATTTCTGTGGTTCGAGTAGTTTATGTCATTGGTTATACTCCTAACTGCTCATAATGTTTCTAAACTAATTAATCTTAGCTTAAGCTTGATCTTGATTAAGTTTAAACAAATTTATTTTACATATATAAGGCAAAGCTCACACCGTGCCAAAAAAAAACCTAATGTAATCATGGTTGAATTGTTACAAAATTACATTAAACTTATCCATTAACATGTTTTACTTTGTTGTAGATGGGAATTTATTCTCGTCTAATTTTATTCGAATTATGCCCATTCATTTATCATTCGGTTAAGTTAAGTTAAGCTTGGCAAACCCCAAAAGGAAGGGGGATGGGGTCTCGTTTGATGAAACCCCTGGCCAAGGAAAGTGAAATTCCCCACGCGACTACTGGCGCAACTGATGGGCGCAGCGAAGCAGACAATTCCAGACTTAAATTGCACAGCACAATTTGTCGCCAGTCGGTTGCAATTCCTCCGATGTTATTATAAAGACTTGAAGCCATCGCGCCCCCGAGCTTAGTTAAAATGTTCGCCTTCAAACAGAAGCTTCAAGTCGCACTACTGCTGCTGCTGAGTCTTTGGCTTGGACTTGGCCTGACTCAAAATGCCAGTCATGGACTCTACGCGGGACAGTCAGGAAACCAGCTTGAGCAGGCCAGCTCGGTGGATGCCAAGAGTTTCGAGCCACCGCCAGAATTCTACAGGGGTCCAGGGTCTAATCCGAGCAAACATCCATCGCTGGGAAGGGTGGGCGAAAGTCTCAGTGAGGCCTACAACCAGTGGCAAGGCGGAGGAAATGGAGGCTATGGAGGTCTCCAGCGCATCAGTGTGGGTAGGCTTTGGTGTTTTCTGCTTTACTAGTACCCAATACATAAGAACCAGAACATCAATCCCGCCTTTGACAACATTTTTCCCCCACTTTCTCGTTAACCAGGCCACCACCAGGGAGGTGCTGGAGTAGTGTCATCGCATGCTCCGCCTGTAGGCAGCTTTGAGACTAACTCCCATCCATATCCCTATGAGTACTCCCACAGCAGTGGAGCCGGAGCTGGAAGTGCATCGGGGGCCTACTTTGGTAGTTCTACTGTGGAGGCGGGGATTCCATTCGACGTCTACGGATCGCGACCGGGGCATGGATTAAGCCACGGTCATTATTCTACGGCGGAATATGCGTATCCTTATCCCCTGGATCACCACGAAATAGCCACTCACAAGGGGCCGGGATACGGAGACGGATCCTCAAAAGCCCTGCTGGCCAAGAGCTTCCTAATCCCCCTGGCCAGTGCTGCCGTTCTGGGGATTGCCGCCGCCCTGATAAGCAACCCTCTGCTCCTGCAACTGGGCACTGTTTCTGGACTGGGCACCGCATTTGTTGGAAAGCGCAAGCGTCGGGCAGCAGGCTCCCGTTATCGCCGAAATCTGGTAACAAATTAAACCCATAAACACATGCTATTAATATGCCATTCACAACAAAAGAAATAATGAAATAATTCACACACTTTTCAATGAATTTGGATCGATAAGTAACAATACCAGATAAGATTTGGCCAAAAAATAGTAAACAAAGTGTGCGAATCGGACTTGGAACCCCCAACAAATATATATAAGAATTTGCGTATCATGTTAAGCCCCTCCATTAAGAACCGAGTAATTAATCAGTAATAAACAATAAGTGGTAAATCATTTTCGAGGTTCTTTACCTAATAATAACATTTTAAGAAGTATTCCTAAGCAAATATTTATAGCAGTATACAGTGAAGTTTCTATAATTTATACATTCTTAAAGACTAAAAACATTTTATACTTATTTATAAAGAATCTATCCTATCTAGCAAATATTCTTAATCATGTGCGAAGGGGAAAAATCCTGAAGGTACACATAATAAAATGTGAATAACGGTAGGTGTAATTTTTAAAATTCAAATATCTTGAATAAACGCTCATTTCCGGCCTTAGAGCGGAACAATCGCAATTAAAGATATCAGATATCGGAAAAATATCGATATCTTACAAATTTCAAACAGTGGTGTATCGATGTTATATCTATAATTCTTCCAGCTCTAATAGGCGGAATAACAAGCGAAAAGAAACATAAATAAAATGTAGTGTAATTACAAATAACTATTAGTACAATGTGTTCGAAACGTAGCTTGAGTGTCCCTACGGACACCGACGATCAACAGGAGAACCAGCCAAAGGACAGACCGAAATCGCTCAGCCAACACAGATCGAAGGAATTCGGCGGCTCTCCAAAGTCCAAAGGAAGCAATGTTTTGAGCGAATTCTTATCCACCCAGGCCAGGAATAATATTTCAAAGTTCGAGGAATCCTGGCTGGCGCTGAACAAGTCGGGGATGGGACATAATGTAATAGGTTCTTCCGAGGATACGAGTTTTACATGTTCCCCGGCAAGAAAGCGCCGAACCACAGCTTCACCCATCTGCGTTATAGAGAATTCTCCGAGGACTCCTCCCACAATATCCCGCCAGAGGTTGTCCTCTTCCTTTCAAACGTCTCGGCGATGGAATGAGTTAATGTCACTGAAAAGGAAATCTCCGCAGACTTCTCCTTTAATACCGGATAGAAGTCCACGAATGCTATCCTCTTCCTTCAAGACATCTCAGCGATGGAGCGAGCTAATGAACAAAGAATCCTCTCAGACGATTAATAATATTTCTTCAAGAACTTCTCCCCTAACTGAACAAGCAAACAGGAGCCCTCAATCGTTATTCTCTTCCTTCAAGACATCTCAGCGTTGGAACAACTTAATGAGCAATAATTTGCTTAATGAATCGATTTGCACGGACTTATCTGACGATAGTCAAAGCGAATCGCCAGTTATCCGACTTGTGCCGGATCAACCATCTCAATACCTGTCAAGCAGCAGCCAGAAGAGAGTCACTCAAAAGCCACCCATTCGCGTTATTAAAGGAGGTTGTGCCGACAAGTTCCAGCGATTCCTGAAGAGTGTGCGAATGGATCAACGCCATCTGAGTGGCAGGGAAGCCACGCACACGGTCCAGGTGCTGGCTATAACCGAGCAGTTTAACATTACGATGGCTCTAGTAGAAGCCGATAACAATTTGGATAGTCCCAGCTTTAGCTTTAATATTCTTTTACAATCAAAGCAATCAAAAAACGTTAAAGTTGGCTCTAAGTTGCAGTTCTACCTGGATGCTAACATCAAGCCATTACAACTGGCCAACAAGCAATTAGTCTATTGTCAGCCACATAATGTAATTATATTAAAAAGGTAGGACTTAGTTATAAATATAAGAAATATATATATTATTATTGTTTTGATTAAGTCATCATATGTGTTTAATGAAGTAAATTCATTTGTTTTCTTAGTTTTTAATAAGGCAGGATTGGTTTACGTTTAAAATACTCAAGTTGTTGCTTCTGCAGCCTTAAAAGTGAATTACAACTTAATTAAGTTACAATAATATTGTTTGTTCCCTTATGCCAATATGTTATCTTGTAAAAAAATATATAAATATCAATATATCAGTCTTAAAGAATTTGTTAAGTTAAAAATCCTTCACCAGCACACAGACTTTTCCTGCAGTATGTTGCCATGGATGCGTTGCGCCAGAAATCTGTAATAAATTAAGCTTTTAATAAAAGTTATATCGATCAATCAAATCATTGAAGTCTAACCTCATCGCATGTGTGGGCACGGCGGCCACAAAAAGGAGAAACAGGACGTTGCCCTGATCATCCGCATGGGCATAGCACTTGTGATAGTCCGAGCAGCTGTACTGATCCAACAACATCGTCTTGTTGCCCGATGATGTTTCGGCCTCGAATTGATGCACTGCATCCATGGTCTGGTCGAAGAACTTCTTGAGTATGTCAAGGCGTTGCAGGTCGCCAACAATGATGCGTTTGACACTGGCCGACTGGTTAAGATTTCGGGTAAAAAGACTCTTCCGAGAATGACGGTTCAGCAGGATGATGGCCAGCACATTGCCATCAATGTCCAAGTGCTCCGGCAGACTGCGTGGCATACAGCGCTCCGCGGCGGCCAGAAGATTACCCTCATTTCGATACGCACTCATGGCATGGGCATGCAGTTCGCGGAAGGAGGCATTCTCGGCTCCACACAGCACACACAAGGCGCTGTTTGGAGCCACTGGAATGCTGACAAATCGGTAGGCTATGTTGGGGCTCTTCACGGGCAAATGGACGGGCACATCGTGCTGCAGGGTGCTAGACGAGTTGAGCAGGAACAGTAGGAGCTCCCGATCCCTAGTGTCTAGGTCCCACCAGCCTTCGGTGGCCACCGCGATGCGATGGCCCACCACCAGGCAGCAGAACAGCGAGCCACAATGGCCACTGAACTCATTAAGGCACTGCAGCAGCTGACCATTCTCTGAGGCCAGCAGGCAGTCTGTGTAGCCCAAGAGCTGTGTGCCCGCGCAGGCAGCCTCCAGAATAGCGTCCACAATGGGCACATACTTCTTGGCATCCTTCTTTAGGCGCTCCAGTAACGTGGCGTGCGCCATCTCCGCTGTGCGAGTAATGAACATCGCAATAGCTCCAAAAACGAGGTCCGCCAGCGTCTGGAGCAACTGCACCGATCCCAAACCGCAACCACACACAATTAGGGTAATGGCGTTTTGATCCCGCCAGATGTAGGTCCACTCCTCCGCATCCGCCGAGCTCTGGTACTGCAGCGGCTGCTTGCTGGTCGTGGTGGTCTCCAATTGAATCCCCAGCGATTTGAAGAACATGTGAAAGCCGTTGAGCGAGGCAACCGTGGAAAACGGCAACTGAAAAATGGCAATTAACGATGCCGATTGAGTGAACGCCTTCGAATGTCTACATACATTCTTCACATACATTTTCACATTCTCCCTTCTTGCGTGTAAATACCGGTAGACCTCCATTTGTTGTCAAACATAATAAATAAATAGACATTCCGAGCTCTGCTTCTTTCCCAAAATCTGCAACGTCGACCTAGAGAAACATCGATATTTCAATTTACAAACTCACATCGCTATTGGAGGTAAATGGCAACCGATATATTTACACTGTGCTACAAAATCAAAATGCTAGCAAATCATTCCAGTATTTGTCCTATTTATAAATATCGATAACACTGCAGAAATGCTACACGGGAATTTCATTGACACGCGGGAATTTTATTGGCAGCCATGCATTTTGCTGTCATAGAACACTTTCTTTCATCGTTTCCTTGTCTTTTGACATAAATAATAATTTGTTATAATAGTTCGATTCTGAAACATATTAATTAGTATAAATCGAAAGGAATCACTCACTTTCGCTGAATAAAAAATTAAACAAGCCAATTTCTTGACTGCGCTCTAGAAATAGTAGTCTTGAAAACAAAGTCAAGTTTGCTACAATTCGTTCTACAAATAAATATACATGTCCATTGAGAGAAGACGTTGCATAGTTGCCGTCTCCGGAAAGTTAAATTCGATAGTTGGTTTTTTTTAGTCTATTTTGAGTTTGGTATTTTTTAACCGTCGCGAAGCGGCAACACTGATTGCATTTCGCATTGTCCGTGTCGTCGATTTCTGCTCTTTTCTGGAATTGGTAAAAAGGTGAGCTAGATAAGTGAAAAGCGCAATGCGGGCGGCAATTGGGGCGGCGTGGCGCCGCGAACGCATGCAAACAGTTGCGCCGCTCGCGAAATGCCGCCGCTGACCGCTCGTCGCAGCAGCAGCGGCGGCGGCGATGCGCTCCCCCTGTGGCTGTGTGCGTGCGTGTGTCGCGCGCTTGTGTGTGAGTGTGCGAAAAAGTGTAAGCGCGCGCAGGCAGTAAGCGTGCGCTTGTAGTTGTAAGAGTGTGTTCCAAAAAAGAAAATAAGAAAATAAAAAAAGAAATATGGATGCCTGCCTGCGGTGCGGCCTAAAAGCGCAATAAAACTAACGCCGATTGCTATGCTCGCTTTTTCTTTTGCAGCTCCAGGAACAGTCCCGGCGCGAGATCCAGATCCCGATCCAGATCCAGATCAAGAGTTGCCGCTCCTCACCGTCACCGTCACAGCAAGAAGAAGAAGAGGAAGACGAAGAAGTCAAACTAGCCGCTGCCGCACAGCACAGCTCAGCTCAGCTCAGTCAATAGAGTTCCGCCACCTACCTCAGCAAGCCCAGCTCAGCTCAGGTTAGCTTAGCCCAGCTCAGCCGGAGGAGGAAGCGAAGAAGCTATCAAGATTAACGCGGACACAGCTGCGAACGAGCGACGCAGACGCGAACGCCGCTTCTACTACAAAGCGATGGCGACGATGTTGACGTCGGACGAGGCGGGCAAGCTGCTCGACTTCTCGCAGAAACTGGACATAAATCTGCTGGACAAGATCGTCGAGGTGGTGTACACATCGCAGGGCGAGCAGCTGCGCCTCGCCCAGGACATACTCACCACGCTGAAGGAGCATCCGGAGGCATGGACGCGGGTGGACAGCATCCTAGAGTATTCACAGAACCAGCAGACCAAGTTCTATGCACTGCAGATCCTGGAGGAGGTGATCAAGACCCGCTGGAAGGTGCTGCCGCGCAACCAGTGCGAGGGCATCAAGAAGTATGTGGTCAGTCTGATCATTAAGACGTCTTCGGATCCCATAGTGATGGAACAGAACAAGGTCTATCTCAACAAGCTGAACATAATTCTGGTGCAGATCCTGAAGCGCGAATGGCCGCGCAACTGGGAGACCTTTATCAGTGACATTGTCGGTGCCTCCAAGACCAACGAGAGCCTGTGCATGAACAACATGGTTATATTGAAGAACCTCAGCGAGGAGGTTTTCGACTTCTCCCAGGGCCAGATCACGCAGACAAAGGCCAAGCACCTGAAGGACACCATGTGTTCCGAGTTCTCGCAGATCTTCACGCTCTGCTCGTTCGTCCTGGAGAACTCGATGAACGCGGCGCTCATTCACGTAACGCTGGAGACGCTGTTGCGCTTCCTCAACTGGATTCCACTGGGCTATATCTTCGAGACGCCGCAGATTGAGACGCTGATCTTTAAGTTCCTCAGCGTGCCCATGTTTAGGAATGTGACCCTGAAGTGCCTGTCTGAGATCGCCGGTTTGGCGGCGACCAACTACGACGAGAATTTCGCGACGCTCTTCAAGGACACGATGGTGCAGCTCGACCAGATCGTTGGCCAGAACATGAACATGAATCATGTGTTTAAGCACGGCAGCGATACGGAGCAGGAGCTGGTCCTCAACCTGGCCATGTTTCTGTGCACCTTCCTCAAGGAGCACGGCAAGCTGGTGGAGGACGCCAAGTATGTTGACTATCTGAACCAGGCGCTCATGTATCTGGTGATGATCAGCGAAGTAGAGGACGTTGAGGTGTTCAAGATCTGCCTGGAGTACTGGAACAGCCTTGTGGAGGACCTATACAACTCGGAGTTCTTCCACCCCAACCTGGAATCCTCGAAGAGGCAGCAGGTGTACCCCCGGCGCCGCTTCTACGCCCCCATCCTGTCCAAAGTGCGCTTCATCATGATCTCGCGCATGGCTAAGCCCGAAGAGGTGCTGGTGGTGGAGAACGAGAACGGGGAGGTGGTCCGAGAGTTCATGAAGGACACCAACTCAATTAATCTGTACAAGAACATGCGCGAGACGCTCGTCTTTCTCACTCACTTAGACTCTGTTGACACGGACCGCATCATGACGCTAAAGCTGCTGAACCAGGTCAACGGCTCGGAATTCTCCTGGAAGAACCTGAACACGCTGTGCTGGGCCATTGGCTCCATATCCGGTGAGTTACTTATATTTTTATTTATTTTTAAATCCATCAGTTTCTTGTTCACTTTTCGCTTACTGAAATTTCCTTAACGCTTTCCCTCTGCTTCAGGTGCTTTTTGTGAAGAGGACGAGAAACGTTTTCTGGTCACTGTCATCAAGGATCTGCTGGGCCTTTGTGAGCAGAAGAAGGGCAAGGACAACAAGGCGATCATTGCATCGAATATCATGTATGTGGTGGGCCAGTATCCGCGCTTCCTGCGCGCCCACTGGAAGTTCCTCAAGACGGTAGTCAACAAACTGTTCGAATTTATGCACGAGACGCACGATGGCGTGCAGGACATGGCCTGCGACACTTTCATCAAGATCGCGATCAAGTGCCGCCGCTACTTTGTCACCATCCAGCCGAACGAGGCATGCACCTTCATCGACGAGATTCTCAGCACAATGAGCAGCATAATCTGCGATCTGCAGCCTCAGCAGGTGAGAAAACCAGCTGTTGCTATTATTTGTGACATCACGATCGGGATCTTTTACTAATTGGCGTTAATCTAAAGTTAAAACTATAGGAAAATCAAAACATATTATCCACTGCTAATTATTTGATTTATTTATAGGTTCACACCTTCTATGAAGCTGTTGGCTACATGATCTCAGCACAAGTAGATCAGGTGCAGCAGGATGCACTCATCGAGCGCTATATGCAACTGCCCAATCAGGTGTGGGATGACATCATATCGCGTGCCTCAAAGAACGTTGATTTCTTGAAGAACATGACCGCCGTGAAGCAGTTGGGCAGCATTCTCAAGACGAACGTGGCCGCCTGTAAGGCTCTCGGGCATGCCTATGTCATTCAGTTGGGACGCATCTACCTGGACATGCTGAATGTGTACAAGATCACCTCAGAGAACATCATCCAGGCCATCGAAGTGAATGGCGTCAATGTGAACAATCAGCCCTTGATCAAGACCATGCATGTGGTTAAGAAGGAGACACTCAACCTGATATCAGAATGGGTGTCGCGCTCCAACGACAATCAGTTGGTGATGGACAACTTTATACCGCCTTTGCTGGACGCTATATTACTAGACTATCAGGTGAGGTCTCTACAACGGAATTCCGAAACGTCCACAGGATATCTAGGAACGATTACTAATGTGACTCCTCTATATACCTTTTATAGCGCTGCAAAGTTCCATCGGCGCGCGAGCCAAAAGTGTTGAGTGCGATGGCAACCATTGTGCATAAACTGCGCCAGCATATCACCAATGAAGTACCAAAAATATTTGACAATGTCTTCGAGTGCACGCTGGATATGATCAACAAGAACTTCGAGGACTTCCCCCAACATCGGCTCAGCTTTTACGAGCTGCTGCAGGCGGTCAATGCGCATTGCTTCAAGGCGTTCCTTAATATACCGCCGGCTCAGTTCAGACTGGTGTTCGACTCGGTGGTGTGGGCCTTCAAGCACACCATGCGCAATGTGGCCGACATGGGCTTGAATATCCTTTTTAAGGTAAGTGAATACCTCCACTGGAAATTGGAAAATATAAAAATATCTATCTCGATTTACAGATGCTGCAAAACCTGGAACAACACCCGACTGCGGCGCAAAGCTTCTATCAGGCCTACTTCACGGATATTCTGATGCAGATATTCTCGGTAGTCACCGATACCTCTCATACGGCTGGCCTGCCCAATCATGCCACCATTCTGGCGTACATGTTCTCCCTGGTTGAGAACAGGAAGATTACGGTGGACCTGGGACCGATACCGGATAACATGATATTCATTCAGGAATATGTGGCGTCCCTGCTGAAATCAGCGTTCAATCACTTATCTGATAATCAGATCAAAGTCTTCGTAACGGGCCTATTTAATTTGGACGAGAATGTGCAAGCATTTAAGGAGCATTTGAGAGATTTCCTCATACAAATTCGCGTTAGTATTGGGAGCTGCTAGAATAGATTCAAGACTGATTCATTTTTGCATTACAGGAAGCCACCGGTGAGGACGATTCTGATTTGTATCTGGAGGAGCGTGAAGCGGCCTTGGCTGAGGAGCAGTCCAACAAGCATCAGATGCAGCGTAATATTCCAGGCATGTTGAACCCGCACGAGCTGCCCGAGGATATGCAGGACGAGTAGATGTCGATGTGCGGATAAGCGCGAGATAGAATGTTTTAGTTGATGCTTGAGAAGGATGATGATGATTTTATGATGTGAGGATGAGGATGGTGATGATGAATGAGTGTTTCTCGAGCGCGAAAGAGTATAAATGTTTGTTTGATTGAATGCATATAAGTACGTTATATATATATAAATACACCCACACACACATACACACGACCCCCACATACACACAAGTGCATACTACAGAGAGATGGAGTTGCGTTTAATGGTGAATGATGAGTATATATGGTTATTCTTGCGCAATTACATACATTAATAAGATTAACATTATTATTGCGCAGTGTCCTCGACCCCTGACCACCCGGCATAATTACCATAAAATGTCCAGAAAAAATCCAATCCCATCATCCCAATTATGTAGTTGTAAAACCCGTCATTTTCTACACTTAAATGCAACGCAGATACGAAAGATCCAAACTTTATCGTACTAATAATATAATAATGTTTGTTTGGAATTTTTTAAATGAGTATTTGTGTAGAAATATCAAGTATGAATGAATATTTGAGCGAAAAAACACAAAAACACCCACACAAACAGAGCAAAAGAAACAAGATATAAAACAAAAAAAAGAAACAGAACACTTAAAGTAAAATTAAATTGTAGTAGACTTAAACAGCGATCAGGAGCAGGCAGAAGTAACAAAAATTATGTATATGCAATCGTTTTGCATAAAGTTTAGCATTAACTCGATGATGATGAAGATGTGAACACAGTTTAAGGAGAAGATGAACAAGCAAACACACCGCATCATATAACCAACCAGAAACAACAAATTCATGCAATGTGTGAAGAAATAGAACTAAAACGCAAATACCCAAAACACACAAAATACATCAAGGAAACAAACACACAACAAATAACCATAGAAATGCGTATTAATGATGTGTTTAAATTTTTACATAATTAGTTTGTACAATAATTTAAATAAAAATCAATTAAAACTACTTTTTGATGTATGATGCGAATATCCCTGTGCACGTTTTCTATTTGTGGATAAAGGGGGAGTTACTTTGTAATATAGCTAATGCTACTTTAGAGGAAATCACTATTAGTAATTAGCTGTCTTAAATCTTTTCCATAACTTTTAGCAGAGCTGCCCAGGCAGTGCTCCCGAGGTGACGAAGCTAGCTTCCTATTTCCTAATCCCGGCTGATAATTGCAAATATAAATATGCAATGCCATTGAAGGAAAAATAAACCATTTATTTAATATAATCAAAGGGGAACTTGACTCGCCAGCTTACAAAATTAAAATTGGAAATAAAGTCAGAGTGTTGACTAAAAATAAAATCTTAAATATTAAATATGAATAGTAATTAATGAGCACCCAGCCTTTGCTTCACCATCAGTCGATTATTGTGGAGGAACTGCGAGTCCTTGGTAAAAGCCTTCCAGGTCTCGAAAAGGTTCTGTGATATAAACCAGGTCTGGCCAACTGGATCCACAGGATACAAATCGGTTCTGTTGCTGAACGGCAGTTCAATTTGCTGTGAAACCTTTTCCTTAAAGGCGGTGCCATTGAAGGGTCGCTGGGAGTGAAGAGCCACAGTCACGTCCTCCAGGAAGAGCCTCCATCGAGGCCTGTAGTAATCCCTCACCAAGCCCGACCATTGTTTGCAAGCATAGTCCAAGATCTGGCCATCGGGACCCCATGCTGTGATCTGATTCCTTGCATTAAACTCAAAGTTGCTCAGTTCCTCGGGGCCAGGGCTCATACGCTTGGCCTGCTCCAGCCAGTTGCCGAGTAGGAAGTTTCTGCTGCTGGCCAGGATCAGCTCCATATCATCGAACAGCTGCAGCAGCTTGGAGTTCAGATACTCGAAGCGTGCCACCTGTCGCTTCCTGTAGGCCGACTTCAGGTTGACGTACAACTGATCTGCGCTGATCTGCAGGTACTGCCTGGAAATATCCACGAGATCGTGCTCATACACCTCATATCTGTTGTCCTCCAGCGGAATTATGGCTTTGGCGGAGAGGAGCAGGTGCCAGGCCTCCAACACATCGCTTGAGTTGTACCAGGTGAAGGGATCCTGGTTGAAGGAAGGTCTTCGGGTCACCACATACTGTCCCCTCATTCTCTGCAGGCCGCGAAAGGAGTAGACACTGTTCTTTAGCAACAGCCAAGCCTGCTCCAGTCGCTCATCCTTGACGCCGTAGCGAGTGAGTGCGAAGTTCCGGAACCAGACATCCAAGTCCAAGGAGGATGAGCTCCAACCCCGCTCCAAGGTCAGAGAATACATCACATAATTCTGGTTAATGCCCTCGGGTGTGATGCCAGTTCCCACCCAACTGCTGTTGGGCATCCGGCGAGCGTGCTCGATCCCGGAGTTGATCAGCTTGGCGGATCCGAACATCCCGAGAGTCCCGCCAAAGTTGTGCAGCATGCACCAGAGGAAAGGCTGGCCAAAGTAGGAGCGTGTCAGCTCGTACTGCGGAAACTGTTCGCTCTGAAGATCTAGCACTAGAATCCGGCCGCGGGGAACTGCGGTAAGGAAGGCCTCCGCCATGTCCGGCGTCCAGAAGGGATTCTTCACGAACATCCAGCCCTGCAGCAGCCAAATGGCCTCAGGATCGACCTCTCGCATGGAGTCGTGTATCGCTGCCGCCGTGGATCGCATGTATTCGGGCTCAGCCACCGGTGGCTCCAGCTCGTTGAAGGGATCGCAGAAGAATATGTGATTAGAGCCATAGGTTGACACCACGCGACTCAGAAAACTCCTGGCTATCTGCTGGAAAAGGGGCTCTGTGGGCTCCACAAACAGGCCGCAGCAATAGCGATCGGGGAACGAGTTCCATCGCTGCACCTCCGCGAACGTGGTGTTCGGATGCAGACGCTTCAGGGCGCGCGGCACGTGACCAGCAAAGGCGGGCAGAGCCACACTCATGCCCAGGTTACGCTGTGCCCCCAGAATCTCCTGCTGCAGCAGCAGCTGGAAATGCATCCACTTGGGCTTCAGCGGTCCAGCCCATCCACGGATGTTGCCCATTCGCTGCCAGGCCTGGAAGGCAGGCCCCGCCAAATGGCCATCAATATCCTCCTGTCTGAGCCCCATCTCCAAGTACACATCCGTCCAGATGGCCTCCTGGACGGGAGCAATGGTCAGACTGATGCCCATCAAGGCCATCCAGTCGATGTGGCGGCGCCACTGCTCGAATCCCCACCAAGCGAAGCTGTAGCTCCAGGTGCACACGTTCTGGTGATACATGATCGGACTCCCAGCAGTGGACTCAATGGTCACATTGGGTAGCTGCAGGTTGCTGGGCAGCTCGATGCGCATCTTGAACCAATCCACGTCCTTATGAAGGATATTTTTGAGGTAGTAATGAAAGGCTTTGCAAACGCAGACGCCATCCCAACCCGTCAGCAGAATCTTTCCGTTGTCCAGCATGCTAATCTGTGAAACAGATAGTTAATCAATATATAATAATATAAATAATAATAAATCATTATTAATGTATTAACTGGACCTACCTGAAAGCTTCTTGGCGTCATTCGCATATTGACTGCCACCTGGAAAAGCTGAGAGTAGGAGCGCATTCCGATCACCCTGCTGATTACAGCCCGCGCGGCGGCCTCCTGAATGTGTGCTGGAGTACTGGGCGCCAAGTGGACAGCCAGCTGGCGTCCCAGGTCAGGACCCCCATCCGCATTGAGCTCCAATTCCAATGCCTGTCCCCGTTGCGGACAAAGAACCGCTAGCAAGGCCAAGGCCAGTGTGAGAGTCAGCTGCATCATCTTCGCTCGCCGCCGCTATTACTAATGCCATGTGTCAATGTCAACGAAACATAAGTGACTGACTGATGACTGACGACTGACTGACAGCACTTCCTCTCCCAATTGAGCCGCTCTCGGAGATTAAGAGCGGGAGAGCGCGGACAGAGGAGCCATAAGTGAGCGGAATGAGCGGACAATGGAGGAGCAGGCGGTTGGACTCACCGATTACTTTCCTCTTATCGCCACTAATGGGACCATGACGCACTGAAGATCTCTTGGCGGGGTGCCCTTGTCACATCGATGGGCATTTCTAAATTAATATATGAGTACATTCTTGTGTGTTCCGGGGGAATGTGCGCTTAATTGGCATCGGAAGCTGGGAAGGTGGCCACCGAACTCTTATAGTAAGCTCTACTCGGTCAGTCACTCTACTCAGTTCTTATCGCTGGATCAGAGGTTAGTATTAAAACGAAGTGATTACGATATCGTTTTAGGCTTTATTGCACATATTTCGTCTTAGACACTAACAATAATTTCGTTATGTGTATGTAAATGTAAGCAAACTGCAAAACCCTTCGCTTCACATCTCACTCACTCACCTTATGATAATGACAAAAGCTCCTTGTGGCAATCGGTGTGTATACAATTCCTAACAACTTCAATAACAATTTAGGGTTATATAATATATATAAAAAATTAGAACCTCACAGCGGACAATGCAACGCGATGTTTCCTAACATTGTTATCTTTTCTGTCCTTCTTTGGCAACAAAATACTATTACAAAGCCATTAGCCGACAACAAATCTACATAATGTATGCTTAAACGTATGCAGGTGATGTATATATTGGTACTTAGGACCTACGCTTAGATCCCTACTTCATGTACACTTCAATAATGTTAAAAGCCTTTCGTGTTGCTGACTATTATTTATTTGCAAAACTGACTAGCTCTAAACAGCCGCTGGCAAGTACTCAAAATGATCTAAACCACTAACTAACTGTCAATGCTTAAAGTAAAAACTAATTAAGTACGTATTCCATGTCATATCTGTGTTTTTGGCTGTGCGATTTTTGCTGTACTGGCTACTTAAACATCATGACAACTACGTTATTATTTCATGTGTCTTATCTCTTGGCTCTTTGGAAAAACAAAACAAAATATTGGCATATAAATCACTCTTCATTTCCCACTTTACTACAATCAACCACGCCCATTTTCCATTTTCCCCCATCTCGATTGCAGTAAATTCGTTGTGCTCAAAAATTTGGAAGTCCATCCAAATATTACGTATTCCAATTTTAGGTGAAATTGTACCTAGAATTTATAGCAGAGCTGCTCAGGCAGGATCCCCGAGGACCACACAGTTAGCGCACGAAATTCTTAGAAAGGAAGCTGTTAAAATAACTAAAAAATATAGACCTAGGAAGAAAGGAACAGTTGTCCATATACCTTAGAAGTTTTCACTTTTCGGTTAACTATAATATTTCTTGTCTTCCTAGGTGTGTTTTTTTTTTAAGAATACTCATTTTTGAAGTGTGTCCTGTGTGGTTGATATTTTTTAAATGGTCTTTCCTTTCTTCCTAGGTCTTTTTTCGAAAGAACATCCCTTTTAGAAGTGCCTCCTGTGTGGTTGATATTTTTTAAACGTTCATAATATAATAATATTTTATATGAACGATATCTTAAGTTATATATCATTTTCTTGCTCCCACTTTATTATGGTAAATTCTCTGAGTTTGTCTCTGTATAAATTCAAAACGGTTTTCTTCCTTCTTTGGTGGATTTATACATTAGATCTCTGCTCAAGCTACTTTATCGAAATCTTTTTTGAAATCAAAATCAAACGAATCTTGGTGTAAGGTCATTTCTGAAGTGCTTACGTTTTTCCCAAATCTGCAGTTCCCTTTATAGTTGTTCCTCCGATTTGTTTACCTACACTTCCTTAAGACTATCATTAATCATCAAGGAAGGTCAAAGTCTCGGTACTTCTAGGCTTCGTCGTCTTCATCAAGATTCCTTTACCCTGATATCTCCTTACCGCTGTTTCCGTAAATACGCTGAGATCCTGCTTCCACTCTACGCTCACTCACTGATGGAGTAGGCCTTCCTTATACATTTGCTGTGCCGGGTGATCCGCAGCTCCTCGTCGTGAGCAGGATGCTGGCGATGCGTCACCAGCTCCGGCATCTCGGTCGATGACTTGTTCAGGGCATAGGTGCGGATAAAGTCGATGGTGGAGTAGCCCTGTGTCCCTGTTGATTCCGCTTTCTTGTTCGCCGGCGCCTCTCCAGCTTCAGTGGCCGAAGCAGAGCTGACACTGCTCAGGCTTTTGGATTGAATGGGTGGAGGTGTTGGCACCTCAAGCACCGTACTAGCCTCTGGGGTCACAGGAGCAGTCACAGGTGGTGCTGGCGAGACGACCAGCGAGAGTCCGCTACCGAATCCGTTAAACGTCGCTTTGGGAGAGCCCGCCGGAGCAGCGGGACTTTTTGGCTGATCCAGATCCAGGACTATGTAGTTCACACCACTGCTGCCAGCCAAACTGGTGGGCGTGGCCGGCTCCTGGGTGGCGGCCACTGGTTCCCGAGGCGGCGGCAGAGGCAGATCTAATCGACTCACGTTCTCGTAGCATCGTTCGTTGTTCAGATCGAAGATCAGCGTCTCCACATTGGCGTACATGTGCACGGCTTCGTTGTTCGAAGGACTCAATACAGGAGCTGGCGGCGGGGCTGACTCCTGCGGTGGCAGGTCCAGGGTGCGCCTTCGCATGCTTAGTCTGTTCCCCGATGGCGGGGTGGCGAGCAGATCCATGGCTGACTGTGCGTCCTTGCAGCACTCCTGCAGGGCACGCAACGGCTGCTCCGTACAAGAGTTGGGCATCAGTAGAGGGGACTGCAGGTTGGGCGGACAATCATCCAGCGGCGCATCGTTCATTGGCAGCGGCATCGAGGCACTGGCACTCGAGGACTCACTCTGCGAGCTGCCTAGCTGGCGGCTCAACAGTGGAGCCGGCTCCAGGTAGTTGTTACCCTGCGGATTCCCCTCCGACCGGGCGCCGCCCATCATCACGGACACCGAGTGAGCCGAGTTCACACGCTCGCGCTCCACCTGCGCGAAGGCGTCCGTGTTGACGGCGTTGATGTAGCGCTGGAACATTGGGTACAGCTCCTCGGCATTGTGCACCCGGAACGTGTAGATACCCGGACCGGACATGCACCTGCGGCCCGCCTCGAAGGAGAAGAGGTCGCCGTTCAATCCATATCGCCGCAGATGCTGCAGAGCCCACACAATCGGCTCGCAGCCGGGCGTCCGGAAGATCAGTTCGCGCGGCGTCAGCTCCAGGTATCCGCTGCGGATGACGGGCGTACCCGGAGTGGGCTGCAGATGGGCCACCCGCACGCGGAACACGTTCTCGTGGCCGCGCAGCTCGTTCAGCTTGCTGGTGCTAGTGATGCAGCCCATGGCGCCGAGTCCGAGTCAGAGTGCTCCCTGCAAAGGCAGTATTATTGGGCTATAGTCCACGCCAAGGAGAGTGATCCAGTGTGCATACCTGGACGGGCAGATCCGCCTGGCTCTTATCGCAGCGGGGAGCATGGGGAGCCCAAGCAGGCCGATAAGAGCACCGCCCAACACTGCCCACTGGCAGCGCCCAGTGCCGCCGCTGTTCACAACCGTTGTCTCTAATCCTGGCTCAATCCTCCGCACAGCTGTCGTTTGCCTGGACCACTTCTTTGCCGCAGGACATATGCTGGTTGCTTTGTTGTTATTTCAATCAGGGAAATCCAGTTCTTCAGTATAAAAATTTATTCTGCGACTTATCGACAAGAAGGGCGCAATAATGAGAAAGCAGGGCTGCCAACTTGTTTCAAATGGAAATCCGTCTTAAGATTAGGAATCTAAGGAAAGTAAACAAATTTAATTTGGCATTAAACAAATCTTCTTAAGTTTTAAGATGATAATTTAAACAATGAGCACCCTTTTAGATATGCCAACGTTATCAAAAAGTACGGGCAACCACACTTACTGTTACTTGTAAATCGTTGTTGATATTAGCCATAACAATTATTTCTATAATTTATTGTTGATTGGCTTATAGCATAAATATTAATTAATTATCTAGGGCAAAGGATTTCTTCATCAGGTTATCCGCATGAAGGCCAAGGTATCAACTACATATTTCTATTTTGTTAAATCCTCGTTATTTTAAATTGGTTTTAGTAAAGTTATATATAAATTAATGTCAAAAAATAATTATAATTAAAAGTGAATATTTATAAATGTATTTTGAATAAAAGTAATAGCCTTTTTTGGATAAAAAATATCCAATAACGGTTATCCTTTTTACGTTGTTCGATTGGGCTCTTATTTAGCAAAGTTCCCATCCATTCCTTTAAGCCGTTTTTGTTTACTACGTCTTTTGTATACGTTTTTGTTCACTTACAGGGTAATGCTCCGAAGTATGCCCAACCGATTTTCATCGAAAACCTTAAAAGTGTTTTTTAGGGTATTTCCTCCGGACCAGGACCGGTCACACCGCGAGCGGACATTTTTTATGCGCGCAACAAGAACGAGAAAACGAAACGGAAAGGCAAAAGAGCAAAAGAGCTACTGGCAGTGTATCGCAGAGAATCGCAAAGCAAAGAAAGACCAAGTGCGTGTGTTTTCGAACCGAGGGAAATCGAGCCAGGTAAATTGCACTCTATGTCATAAGATGGGCGAACAATACAGGAGTACATTTAAAAAGTAAAATTGAATAAAGCCAAGCCAGGCAGACTGCTTGTGTCTGTGCCTTTGTGTGAGTGTGTGTGTGTGTGCGTGAGTGGTGCTACTTTTGAAATTCTCTATACCCGCTCTGTACTTCGCGTCTGGTTCAAGGAAGGAATTGTGACTGGACTTGGATGAAAATGAAGCTGGGATGCCAAATAAAATACTTAGTGGCTGGGTTTAACAAAGGTGCTAAAGGCAAGATTCAAGTACAAGTGCGGTGGACGCCGCCGCCAACGCACACGCAGGCAAGCAGGAAAAAGGACGCCATGCTCGTCGGCTTGGTGTGCGTGAGCGGAGATAGACGGGCAAAGGGAGAAAGTAGAAAGAGAGTGATCTTAAAAGTGTATTTTAATTATTGGCTCCTTTGTTTGAACAATCCCCGCACCCCTATCTTGGTCAGGTCGAATTTCGCCAGTTTGGAGTCGCCTTTTTCACAATTTTTGGGTGTGCCGCCTTCAATGCGTCGGCGTTGCCACCACGTCGGCGTCCGCAGCAGCAGCGCAGGCAGCGCCGCCGGCAGAGACAACACCATGCCGGTGTGGCTTTGTATCCGTTTCGCTCGCCTCGTTCTCTCCAGCTCAACCGCCCGCTCTCGCGTACACTCTCTTTCTCTCACTGTCTGTCTTTGCGTGTCTCTCCTGCCTCCTGTTCTTCGTCAGTCCTGTGCGCTTTGTGCCGTCGCTTCGCTTCGCCTTGACTTCATTGTCGTTGTCTCTTCTTTGTTTGCATTGTAAGCCTCGAAACACTTGCCAACATGTTTCTCGGCCCGACATCCTTGGGCAAGGTGCAACGGGGTGAGGGCTCACTGTGGCTACGCATACACATGAACTAGGTACTAGTACTGGGTCTGTGCATTCTGCCTGCTGTTCCCCTTTTGCGTCTCCGATTCGCTGGCAGAGATTATCGCTGCTGAGGATCGTCTCTTTTTTGTTGTTGTTCCCTACACTTTTGTTACGAAAAATTGCGTCGCATTTTTTGCAGCGTCCGCTTGCCAGTTCGCCAGTCACTCAATCGTTCAATCGCTCAATCGCAGACGGGGAGACAGCCACCGCCCTAACTGGCGTCGTCGCCTACATGCCTTTGTATGGGTATGTACTTGCAGTCCAATCGGTGAATTGTGCGAGTGCGTGTGTGTGTCGTGGCGCTTGCATGTGTGTGGGTCCTTCACCGTTGGAGTGGGTGGAAATCAAGAATAAAAAGCAGAGAAAGAAGATTTTAAATCGTCGCTGCAATTTAACTGATGGATTTCATTATTAATTAACTGTGTATGTACCTGCAATGAAAAGGAACTTGAGGGGAAACGTAGGCCAAGGTCCTGGATAGCCAAGGCCGCTCCTAAAAGGTCTTTGTTTCCTTTAACTTTTTTCCTTACTTTAAAAACAATGAGAATAATTTGCTGAATGAATACTTTAAAAAACAGCAAGGCCTTTATTTTTAAAGGTAGTGATATTTTGATAGTGAATTTTTCAATTTCCAACTATTTTAAAATATTTAACAAATCTCGAAATCAAAATTAAAAACAAACTAAAACTAGCAGAACTACGGAAAGAAATTAATGTGTGAATGAATATGAACTGAAAAAATGTATCCCATGAAACATGACTAAATTTTTCAACAGATTTGGCATGGAATTCTCTGTATGATTTCCAATCAATGCGATTGGTAAACTATTTATTTAAGGGGTGTAGGCTGCGATAACACTTTGAGTGTATCTTTGAGAATTCTGTAAAGGCGAAGGCGGCAAGAGAATTCTGTCGCGAGCTTCCCTTGAAGTCGGCTCGGATTACGGGTATATATTTGCTTGCCGCTTACTGAGGACGAATATAATGCTTTTGTCGTTGTTGTTACTATTGATGAATTTCGTCAACGTTTGCTTAAACGCAAATAAACATTGCATTGTGCGGAGGGTTGTGAATAATTCGTCAAGTGCGAATTGCGGTTAACTTGCAAAGCTCAATCCCACACTTGGCCTTAAAGTTTTCGCTTGTATTCTTGAGCTACGTATTCATAGGAAATATATAGTAAACTATTTTGAAAGGTAAAATGAGCACTTTCTATAAAAATACTTCAAATAAACTCAAATATATATCTCATTTGTTTTTACAACGTAAGCAATGATTTTTCCAACACTGAAGATAAAACAAAGGAATGTTACATTCACTTAATAAATAGTAGCATGCTCACGACCATAAAACACTCGACCTTATGCTCTTAAAAAATGTGGCATGCTTTTTGGGGCACACTCCATATGTGTTTAGTTCAGAAGATTATATTATTTGACTGCCTTCATAAATGTACTTTTGATGAACGTTCCTTTATAGAAGTTATTATTTGCCTGGCTACTTCCCGGAATGAAACCAAATCGCATGACTTTGAAGGTATCGTGTGACTTTTGGGGGATAGAAACGGAAGCGGGAGCGGGATTTGAAGTCGAAAAAGGAGGTCTGGTAGCGCACTTGTGTGCCGTGGTGGTGGAACACATGTGGGCTCAAAGTCCGAAGCTCAATTGGGGAACAGTAAGCCAGAGTGTTGAAAAGCCTCTTGTCACCGATGATGATATGTATATACCACACGTCAGCGGGGAAAAGCGGGCAAATTTCTCGTTTAATATGCAAACATCTGTGCGGAAGATGTTCATTCGAAGACGCTGCTGAGGAAAATGCTCCGCAGCTTGAGTAGATTTTGCCTGTACGCGTTTTTCCTTTCGAAAATTGAATCTCGCTGGAGAAGAGCTGCCGCCTGCCAGCTAGCCCCCATTTCACATTCCCTCGACCACTTGAAGCCACTTATTGCCCAGGAATTTGGTTCAGGCAAACACAAACATAATTGCTGGTGTGCACATTATTTGTGCTATTGTTTTACGAGGCATTTGCCGTGCCGAATGGGCATTGTATTAATGCCAGATCAACAGAAATGTGGAAAATAGGAAAATATGTGGTATAGTCGTCCACAGAACCGAAAAATCAATCGCAGTAGCTCGGCAACAAAAATAAACAAAGTGCTGAAAAGATAAGCGGATCCCTGGTGGCCGAACCGATCTGCGATCTCCGATCTGCCATCTCAAATCCGATCCGATCTCTTTACAATACAATATATAACGCAAAACAACACCCCCCGTCTCCCGCTGGAGAACTTTATTTAAATTTAAGCTCTTGGCAGCGTTCAATTTCGTCGTTGCGGTTTTCTGTTTTTCTTTTCAGCCGCTGCCTTTGCTGTTGCTTTGGTTATCAATGCCTCAATTTGTTCCCATGTCTTTGTGAGGCGTCAGCAGGTACAGTGATCACACTTCAGATGCTCTGCTAGTTTGCTAAAAAGTTATTGTCTCTAGTTCTAATTTACAAATTATATTATGATTTTTTTTGATGCTTTCTGTTGTATACTATGAAACAAATTGCTGAGTATTTAAAATCAAATGGTATCCAGAAATATGTTTTCAGAATCGTTTTCCTTTACCCTAACACCCTCTATATATAGTTAAGATTACTCTTCTCAGATAGAGTTTTTAATAATGTAAATAAATCAAGCCTAACAAACTTAGAGCCTTGGAGAGAATATTACAATTTTAGTCAAATGTGTGAAACTCAGTGAAGGAGGCATTTCCGAACCTATAAGGTAAATATATTCTTGAGCAGCATTACAGCCAAGTCGATCTAGCCATGTCCGTTAACTGCAAGGCCTTCCATACTTTGCATACTTTGAACTTCATTTTAATAGATTTGAAACCCCCACAAATTCTTGTGATATTTTAATAATTTTTTTTTAATAATTATTAAAGAACGCAAACTATATTCTTCGCGCTCCTCATAAAAAATTAATTGAATTTTCACCATTTATCCGGTGAAATGCAATTAATATCCGAATTAAATGCCGAAATATCCGTGGAATTATTTTCTATCTAAAGGCAATTTGAATCCACTCTTATGAGAACTGCATCTATTAGGAGCACAGTAGTTCCATTAACCTCGGGATCACAGCAGCGATTTATCTTGAATTGGAGTGGCGTAGATTGAAGTGGAGTGCCATTGGAAGTACCGCTATATACAGTCAGTGGTACACAATTACTTTCCCATCCGAGGGCGATAATTAAATAACAATACACAAGAAAATCCGGTCGATATTACACCATAAAAGCGGGGCTAAATATTTCGGTGATTCTTCACGCCTTCTGTCTCTCTTTGTGTCCCCCCGTTCGCGTGCACATCTGTGTATGTGTGTGCGTTATGTGTGCATATTGTTTATTCCCCCGCTGCTTCGGCTTCGGCTTCTGTTTCTGTTGCATGTGGGGTCATTGTGTGAATGGCAGCAAAATAAAGCAATAAAGCATACACATCGACGCCGCCAAGGCTCATTAGTTTGTTATTGACTAAGGCATGGAGCAGAAGATGCAGAGGAGAGCCAGGCAGGAGCACGCCTTTATCGGTAGCTGATGATGATGACGACGGTCACTGTGTGTGTAATGTCTTTGCCCGCCCGCATTTCTCCGCTCCTTTCCACGCTTCTGATTCTGCTTCTGACTCCTCTGCTTCCGGCTGACGTCGCTGCCGATGTCGCAGTCGCAGTCACTGCCTCTGCCCGCGCCAGCTGCAAGAGAAGTTTCTGCTGCCATTGAATTGATCGAGTCACTCTCTCTCAGTCACTGTTGTTCGCTTGACTTTAACGGTTCGTGGGGATTATAACTCTATCCTGCAGAAGGCAAAATAAAAAAGAAAAGTAAACGATCGAGGCGCGAGTGCTAAACAGTTATATTACTCTCACTAGTTAGATTCACACTTCGTTAAGTGTCACCCAGTTAAGAGAGAGAGCGACAAGGAGAGAGAGACCACCCGCGGCTGGCAGAAAGAGTAAGTACCGGAAATAAAGGAAAAAGGTGGCAAGGGAGGAGTCATCGAAGTCTAATGAATAATGTATTATAGAGCCGTGCTAACCACAGTCACACTCCACAGTATACACTGTGAATTTCTAATCAGAATAGCACTCAATCGCTCACTACTCCACACTCGTTTGCGGAAAATATATGTTAATTCCACAGACGACCAACTAATTGGCCACGCTACCTTACTTGTTGTTACTACTTTTTAATACACAACTTACAACTGTCGCACGCCTCTCCCAGTTTTAATTAACCGCAAAGATGGAGAGACAGTCAGAGAGTGAGAGAGAGTTGCAAAGAGAGTTGGAGTACAAGAAGAGAAGCGAACGAACTGGTTTAGAGTTCTTGCTTGCTCCTGTTGTTGTTCTTGTTGCTGTTTTACTTTGTGTTCGTTTATCCTTTTTCAACTGAGCGAAGAAGAGGAAGCAAAATAAGAAGTTGAAGAGAAGGAGAAGGAAGAACATGCGTGGGCTGGCGACAAATTTATTGGCACTTATTCGCTCTCCCCTATTTCGCCTTCTGTCCCACTCTAGCATATGGCGAAAAGGAAGCTTAAGCTTTGGATATTTAAATATTTATTGTAATTATTTTCGTCGACCCACAGCTTGGAGAGTTGAGTTAAGTGCGCGCGCTCTTTGATGCCCCTTAAACGTTTCGAGGGTATGATGTGTTTGTTAGTAATGAGAAAAATCTAAGTTCATAGGTTTTGGATCGGCTTATACATATTCAGTTAGGGTTACAGTTGCTAAATGGCCAGTCACATTTAGGGATCAGTTAAATTGATAAATACAATTCGGGTTAAATCCACAAATTCTAATATTATATAGAAGTAAATAGAATGTCGGAAATGCAGTCTAGATATATACTTAGACATAGCTTATCTGCGTGTTAATATTGGGACCATCTTCACCGATCTTTCAAAGTTATCTTTAAACGCAAAATTTTCACGATTAGATAAGTCATGCACCTAAAAGTTAGAGCACATATATCTTTCCATTTAAACGCTGTCACGATAAGACTGGTGGTTGTCTCTTTTAAAGCTAAATCATATCTTTCTATTTAGTGAAATCTTTTAAAGTAAAATCCTTCGGTGAAGAATCAAATAGTTATTTTTCTCGAATGCCCATGCATGCAGACTTGTAGAATCCAGATTGCTGCGCACGGAACTTGGCATTAAACATTGCTGAAATATTTTCGAGTGCGAGTACTACACACAGACACTCGGCCATTTGCCATTTCGGCTTTTGCGCCTTGCTAAAAGAAGTTGGCACAACATACGAATACGTACGCATCGCATATTTAAATACGTATACGCACATACAAAGACATATTGGACGTTCTCAACGAGCTCATAAAATTTAACGATTCTTGCTGATGATTTTATGCGTTTTGGGCCTCATTATATTTCGTACATGTGTGTGGATCTGCTTCGTCTTCGTCTTGTGTCTGTTTTGATAGTTTTTGAATGGCAGGCCAAGAGGAAGAAGTTCTTTTCAAGAGCGTCTAATTTTACGATCGATGCCCCATACACACCGTACACCGTACACCATACACCATACACCACTCTCGTATCTATGTGTGTTGGTTTGCCAAGTACTCGAGTATCTTGAAGATATGATAAAAACCGGCTAGATAAGCCGGTATCTGTTGTATCTACACATCTGCTGTCAAGCCGTGGAAAAAACTAGACTGAGGCACGTCTTATGTACAGTGTATTTCTGCAGCGACTGCTACTTTGTGGGACAGGTAATGTTTGGCCAAGATCACCCCAAGATAACCAACGCCCAAACATGCTTAACTTGCCATGGAATATATTTTTGACCAAAATACGGCTGGAACATGCATTGCGATCCGTGATCACGTAGCAGCACCCGCTATTGGGGGCTGATCGGGTGAAGACCCGCCGCCATTCGTCTGAATCACTTGCTGATACGGATACCTTCTTTGTTCCCACAATTGCATTTATCAATTGATTAAGCTTGTTCCTGTTGGCCCCTCCCCCGCCGCAGTCTTCCTTTCACGAAAAACTCGACTTCCTCTTCTAGTACTATCATCATCGTTATTTTAACACTGTGATATGGAGACGTTAAGTTCTGTGTACCGTTATTCTCTTTATTTTTGGCCATGTGAGTGTATCCATATCAAAGGGGATTGTATAGGCGCACAATGGTTGGGTTGGCTGGGCTGTTTGATTGTCCGGTCAGAACATTCCGAATTGACCGGAAATGATAATTGAAAAAATATTTTCTCTTTCTTTGGGTCTTGTCAACTGTCGAGTGTGCGTGTGCAGGCCCCGTGCCTGTGGATGTGTGGGTACACTGGCTACTAATTATGGAATGCATTCATTTTACTTATCGTATCATTTTCATTTTGCCACAACTCCACAAATCCAGAACAGCACACATAGCAACAACAATTATATCCGGTGATCACTTGAGACATGCTTCTCCTTTCTCAATTTGCTCTTGTCCCTCTGTTTTCATCAAAGGTTTTTGGCAGTTTTCTGTAAACTTAAACGATGTACTAGGAAAGCAACTAGTTAGTCATGTCTTTGTTACATGCTAAGTCGTCTGTGGGAGATTCTTTTTAGCGTGATTGGTTTTTGCGACTTAACAGATTGTTAATGCGATTAGCATGCATTTATAAAACTATAGATTTCGTCTTAATTTTACGAGTACTATTTTTAGATTTTTATGGGCTTTATTTACTATTAAACTGATTAACTGATTGAAATGATGATCTGAAAATTAGATTCTGCTGTCTGGCAAGATTCCTTACCTCATACTTACATTTCTGATTGCCCAGACTGGGTTTTCACATTATCTCTTTGGAATTTTGAATTAAAAGTGGAAATAAATTAAAGTTATTTTGGCATTAAAGGTATTTATGGCGTGGTACTATCCGAACCATAAACTTTTCAGTTCAAGTTTCCTCCATTCGAGCATCTTGCTTGTTTCGCACGCTTTTGGCAATCATATTCCCTTTATACTTTGGCTTGAGATTGTCCATAAGATAGCATAGGAGGAACATGAGCAGGGGTTTATTTTTGCGTGGGGGCCCCACAACAAGAATGTTTCTTGATGACAATTAATGTGGACTGCGACTGCACAATGTATACCCTCAATAAAGCCCAACTGCAGCGTCTGATTGCGGGTTAGGCGTGGCTTATCAGCCGGACAACAACAGGGCAGCGAGAAGTGCACTCTGCTTTCTTATTCCCCGTCGTCTTATTGTTCTCCCACTCGTACTTACGTATACTTGAGCCTGATTGAGGAAAACTTTCCACTCAATTGCGAGGAGGATGGCCGGCTAGATGGATGGATAGCTGAGCGGATGGATAGCTGGATGGATGGACGTGTGAGCGATGCCATTAACGATCCCCCTTGATTAGTTTATAAAAGTTCAATTGAGACTGGTGCGCGCGCATGCACTCTCTTCTCAGTCATTTGTCCCTACTGCAAATGGTGAAACTTTTCAATTTTAATTGCACAACAATGTACATGGACATGCCACTGCCACCGATCTTGGTGGGAGTGAAACTGGGATTGGAATGGGCATCGGAATCGAGATGGATCCGAGTCGAATGGAATGGAATGCTCCGCGCCTGCGCTTTAACGAGCGGAGCGCACACACAGAAATTAATGTTTGACCGGCTGGCCAGCCGGCCGGCTAGACATTCAGACATTCGGACAGTCATTCAGCCGGCACATTCCAGCACAATCAATTTAATTTACGTATCAAAGCGTCTCATCTCCATCTCTCTCCCAGAGAACAAGGAGAAGCGTTAGGTGGGGCGGGCCAGCGAGTGATAGAGTTGCCGCCTTTCCTATATTTAGCTTTTTTTCTGGCTTCTAAGGCTCAAGTGAACTTGTAGTCATCAAGAATATGAAATGAGATCGAAACAATAAATTCCTTAAAGATCTGAAACTCTAACGTGTTAAGATAAAAGCTGCATTTGTTATATTCTTTTTTAATATGCAAATCATGAAATCATTGTTTTAGAAATATACTAAAAGGTCTGCTCCATTTGTACTCTTTTTTTTGGCTAGTCTTTTTGGCCTTAGGGTACTTTTCTCCTTCCAACTTGCACTTAAAATCTTGAGAGACTTAGCTTGTTTTTCGACAGCACTGGAAGCACCAAAGTGATACACAACAGCTTGAAGTGTCAAAATTGATGGGCGGCAGCAGCAGGGCGGGGGGATTGAATTGAAGCTCGCACTCACACACACACACACACACACACACCACACTCTCACAGGCAGCTCCTCTTTGTGTCGTGTGGCGGCTGATGTTGGTGTTAGTGGTGTTGGTGCTTCTTTTTCCGAACACTCCATTGTTGATAAATGCGCTTTTATTTATAGACTGCGGCTGCTGTTTTGTGCGCTGTGAGCTCTGCTCTGCTCTGCGCCTTCCTTTGTCCACCATCCAATCCAATTGCGAGGGAATCCAGGGAACAGGGGCGTCTATGGGGGGAATGCGTGTGAAAGCGTCGGGCGCACATGTCAAAAGTCGTGTTCAAATTGAATTAAACTAATAAAAAGCCAAGACACAAAGGCCCCGAAAACTGTCGTTGTTGCCGTCCATTAAGTAATTTTCATAGATTACAAATTTAGATGGGACCAGCATTGAACCCTCTGTTCAGTCTCCCGATCCCTAAATTCAATTTGGGAAACACAGAGATACAGTCGATCTCCCCTTAACTTCCAAAATGTCTGCCTAACTGTGGGATTTTCCTTAAAGCAAAATGTATTCAATTAAAAAAAACCCTTAAAGTTGCATGGTTTACAGATGACAGTATTATTTTAAAATTACAAAGTAAGGTGATAATATATGGTTTAGTTTTTAAACATTTCAGTTTACAATGCACTGCCTACCTTTAGCTAAATTGAAACTTTAAAGCTGAATTGTTTGAATTGATTTCAAATCCACATCGTTTTCTGTGCACCACTGAATATAAGTGAATAACTCAACTTCATAGCTGTCATTTTATAATCTTAGTAATTATATTACAGTCATAATAATATAGATTCTCTATTGTAATGCTTCTAAAGTTAAAGAATTCCACAAGAAGCCAAGACTATTAAAGTTCGCGTTATGGAAATTCAAGTAATAAAGTTTAAATTTATGGAAGTCTGTGGGGTGGAGGCAAAAACCGTAATTTCGAGGTTGCATCCATGCAATTTTGGACCGCACTCAATTATTTTCACACGCCCCACAGCAGAATAGGGGGAGGCGGGAGGGGAATAGAATGGAAGAGAGAGCGACATCTGTTGTTGCTAGGTTGCCATGGTTGCCAACTTGCATTGACCAGAGACCCGTTAATGTTATTGTTGTTGAAGTTGTTCTTTGCCGAGTGCCGGCAACCCTCCTCTGACTAGCGCTCTCTCTTTTCCTCTCTCCGTTGCTCTCGCGATGTCCTTTTTCCTTGATGCGTCATGCGCGCCAGTTTACTTACGCTTTTATGTTATTACGCTTGCCAGCACAACACCAACACTGGCGCACTTACACACGCTTACGAGGGTTGAGCCGGCATATTTCGGCAATTACTCATCCAGTTTGAATTTTTTTTTTCTTTTTGGATAGGCCAGGAATTAATAGTCTCTTTCACTTTGGCGGCAAGCATCCGTTATCACTCCGATCGAAGTACATAACCGTAGAAGAGCTTCAGTTCAGTTTTCCCTCCGCCCGGTATTGTATTGTATTTTATATGGAATGGAATGAATGGTGTTGTATTAATTGCCGGCAAGGAGTTCGTTGAACTCTCGAGCGTCTTGAAACCCGATGTCTTGTCTCGTTACGTATTTAAATTGATATTACTTGAGCCAAGTGTGCACGAGTGAGTGTGTGTGTCTGCGTGCGACCTCAGTGCAAAACTTAAAGCTTTTATTTCTAATTGGAAGTCTTATCATTTCAGGGCGGTTTTGTTTATATTTATTTTGCAGGGAGCGTTAGTAATTTTATAAATTGTAGTGATTTTAAGGTGTTTTTTGATTGAAAACCTTATCATTCCAGGGCGGTTTTTTTATATTTATTGTATAGAGAGTATGTGTCATTTTCTCCATATTTAGGTCGAGCATTTATTGCCAATGAGTGAACAGATATAAATAATACAATCTTGAAAACAACGCATTTCGTTGGATTTTTATTTGGTATTCTGAAAAGATATCTAGAGATTTTGAGGTAATTGTTGTTTACATTTATATCCCAGGGAGTTCTTATACCCCTCTAGAGGTTGAGATATAAAAAAATGTATAATATAACCTTGAAAGAGGTTGATTCTGGGGTTGGTTTTAAATAGGGATTTTTTAAATCTCGTAAGTGGTGTTACAAAGTCTCGGAGTTCATTTACAAATCGTATTGATGAAAACATAAAATGCTTACCAAAACTCAGTGTTTGTAATATTTAAAGTCTATGTCTTGATCTCTAAAAATGAGGACAAAGGGATAATTAAATAAAATCCAACATAATTAAAATTATTTTATTTTCATAGCTATTTATACCACGTTCATTAATAAGAATCGTAGTACTCAATTCTAAAGAATTCTATCCATAAACTTTGTGACTCAAGGGACTTCTCAATATCGCAGCGTTTAAATTTCCTGCCCATCGGCCGTTCATCAATGCATTGCTTCCTGTCCAGGCTTTGACTCACTCCCACTGCTAGCTGGCCAGCTACAATAAATTGAAGGTAATGATGAGTCACTGATGGATTCCCGGAGAAGACTCGTGTGCACAGATGGCGGCGCACGCACCACGTGCCCACAGTGCGTGTGTGGGTCGTGATACTAGAGAAATGGCATTTCAGATGGGGCTGGGTTATGGAAGGCTGTTGATTCACCCGGTCCAGATAAAGCGTTTCGGAACAGCTGCTTTTCAGCCCCTGGTTTTGTGTATGTGTATGTTGTCGCCATTTTTGAGCTGCCTAGTAAAAACCGGCAATTAAACCCACACACACAGCCACACACACCTTCTTTCCCTCGTTTACAACCCCTAAATAATGCAAACTTTTGTGCAACTCAGCCCAACTCGAACTCTCACCTCACCTCCCGAAATTCCCGCTCTTTGCTACGGTTTCTGTTTCATTCACTTTGCAAAAAACTTTGTGTGTAATTCGATTTTCTTCCAAAAATGACGCATTGCACGCTAGGGCCAGCCCCATTTTACATTTCTCCCTGGCAATGGTGCGGTGTCTGTTTCGTTGTTTCATATGAACAACTTCTGAGTATAAAAAGCAGAAACGTTCAAGTGTCGATGATTCATGGGAGGCGCCTGGAATCGTTCACGATTACTGCCTAACTGCCGTCTGGGTTTGGCAGTCACAGTGCTCTCTGGGTAATCGGAGACGCTAGTTAGTATTTTCTAGAATTAAGAGCTGCAAAATTTATTGAGAATATTGCTATAAACTCTAGAAATAAACACATTAAAGAGGTGTTGTAATTTCTAAGTAGGTCTCCATTTATAAGTTGTGAAATTCTATTTATGGTGAACTTTCCATCCTATGGATTTAATTGTGGTTTAGTGGTTAAATCTGGATGACGACAAAGGGTTATCCCATTTAGCATTCTGTTATAAATAGGGCTTGTCCCCTGAGTCATACTACTATACTTTTAATCAGTTTTCCGAGAAATCTGCCGGAGCTTCTTGAAAGAGTGCATAATGTCAGGAGAAAATACATTTAAAAAAATCTAATATAAGTGTGTAAAAGATGTGTAATATCGAAGTATAAGTAGCTAATCTTTATTGCTACACTTTATAATAATTTCCTACTTCAATAGATGCTCAATTCAGTAATGAGGTCTTCAATTTGGGAATTGAAAGAGCGTGTGACTAAGTGTAAATGTCAAATGCAAAAATAGCGGAAATACGCATGCTAAAAATAAATTACTGCGCCATTCCCCCATTCAACGATGTCTTGCATTTAACTAAACAAAGTATTCTCACTTCCTTGTTCTTGCAGTTTACACTAGCGACTAAAAGCAGAGGATCAGCAGGAAAAAATGGGTAAAGCTCAGAGCAAACGTTCAATCGACATCACCACCGACCCCAAAAAGGTGGCAGAGACCGACGAGGTGGCCGGTAAGGTGGAAAAAATCGACGTTGATCAGAAGGCAGACGCACCAGCGGCGGTGAATGGAGATGCGCCCACGCCCAAAGAGGGCGCTGGAGATGGAGAAGTAGCAGCGGGAGCTGTGGGAGAGGTAAGCCAAGGAACAAAACTATGGTTGTGTGAGACATTTTTAATTTGTAATATAATCTCACAGAAAAAGGAAACTGAAGAAAACTCTGAGAACGACAAAGATCTGACCACTGAAAAAAATGCTTCAGGCGCTGAGGGTGGCGGCGATGCCGCTGCAGTGACTGAGACATCGAAGGGCGAGGAAGGATCCCCCAAGGAGGCGGCGGCTGGCGAGGACATCACCCCGCTCGCCGACGAGAGCATCAAGTCCAAGTCCAAGAAGGACAAGGTAAAAAAGAAGTGGTCCTTCCGCAGTATCTCATTTGGCAAGAAGGACAAACAGAAGCCGGCCAAGTCAGAGGATGCCGTGTCCCCCAACTCTGCCACAACGTCGCCCACAGCGGCCGAGGCAGCCGCTGCTCCGGCAGCAGATGCAGCTCCCGCCGAGGCAGCGGCAGCCACGAACGGTGAGGCCGAAAAGCCAGACGAGGTAATTATTGGGCTTTAATTTATTTATATTTATTTATTAATGATATCATTACTATATTTTGTTTAGACTGCCAGCGCAGCTACCAGCACGACAGCTGCCAAGGAGGAGGTAAAACCAGCTGAGAATGGTTCGGCGAGTGAGCAGGAGAAACAGGCCAATGGAGACGCCGAGAAAGCGGCGCCTGTACCAGCACCAGCTCCAGTTGAGGAAGCGGCACAGCCCAAGCCCGTTGGGGAAGCAACCACCGCCACCGTCACTGCCACTGCCACCGAGGAAGTCGTTGCCGCAAAGGAGAGCCAGCAGCCAGAACAGGACCCGGTGGTGACCAACGGACATGGTGGAGCCACTGAAGGAGAGGCGCTTACTAATGGATCTAGCAATGGACTGGCCGAATCCCCAGTGGCCGAGACAGCCCCACCAGCAGCTGACAACATTCCAAGCAACGTTGACGACGAGCAGCCGCACCAGAATGGCACCAATGGCACTGCCACGCCACCACCCACTCCCGTGGCCGTTGAGTCCGAGAAGGGACAGCAAATTGAGGTAAAACACACATGTACAGACAGCACCAGCAAAAACTACACTGTAAATACAACAACAACAACCGAAATCACAGAGAACACTGCACACAGAACAATAACAACAGAATTAACAGAAAGAACATGCACAAGCACCAAGACAGAAGAGACCGTTGCAGCAGCCGCAGAGTTAGTTCCGACCCAAACAATCCTAACCAAAACAACCAACACGATCCTTCCCACCTCCCAAACGCAGGCACCAGAGACCATCATCACCAGCAGCAGCAGCCAAGCGGAGGAGGAAGTTGTGGCGGCGATCATCCAAGCGGTTAGCAGTGAGGTTGAAGCTGAAACGGAGGCCGAGACCGACGCCGAGGGCTTTGTGGTTGTTCCTTCCGTGTCCGAGGTCGAAGTCGAGGTCCCTGTTTCCAATGTCCCTGTTGCCCTAGCCGAACCCGAGTCTGTAGCTGAACTTGATGTTGATCCCAAAGTTGATACCGAAATTGTAAATGAAGTTCCCGAGCCTGTGGAGATTAGGAGCAGCAGTCCGCCACCGTTACCTAAGTCCCCACCGCCATCTCGTGTCTCCGCCTTCGTTCTCTCCGAAGAAGATGTTATCGAGGACCAGGACCAAGTCAACACAAATGATGGACAGCAGCGTGACGATATTGAGCAGCAAGCCATTAGTATTGTGGCTGAGATCACAGAACAGGCGGCTGAAATTGTTACCAAGAAGGAGAACCTGGCGGAAGATGAGAAAGAAGAGACCATCCCGGAATCACCGAAAGAAACCACCTGCACTGTGGTAGAGGAGGAAGTTGTTTCTTTGAAACAAAACGATGAAGAAACATCTTCCTCTCAGGTTGTGTTCGAGGAGGAGACTATTGCAGCAGTCGGTCCATCTTCAGGAGGAAACGCCGAGGAATCTGTCATAGTCCCAGCTCCCATTCAGCCTGCGGACGTTGAGCAAATTGCAGTTGCCCCTATTGTCGATGAGGACACCATTGCAGTTGCCCCTTCTGTGGTACAAGAGGAAATTGTCGCTGAGGAAACCATCAGCTCCACTGAAGTAGAGATCACCGATGAACAGAAACAAGCTGAGAAAGAAGTGGTGGACACCGTTGCGGAAGATACCAAAAAAGAAGAAAAGAAGGAGCAGGAACAGAAACAGGAAATCATTATCGAGGATACGCATAGCGAGAAGAGCGATAAGGAGAACGATAGCGAGAACGAAAATGACGTGGTCGGTAACATCATTAGCGAACATCTGGCGGAGCCGATCAGCAAGGCGGGCGGAGGAGAGCTGCTGACCGATTTGGATATGAGTTCCACGGAAGCGCTGGCGGGCGAGTGCAGCAACAAGGTGAATAATAGCAACTGGCAGTGAGTCTTTAAGCACACTGCACCATCCTCAACAACAAAACCACCTCGACAACCAACCAACCACACACAACTGTTGCCATTTGTATTGCATCTGCCGCGCTCCACTTGGTGTGGGGCATGGGACTTGGTCTTGTCCTGGGGGTGTGCTTCTCCTGCTTTCTCCACTCCTCCATTGTGTGTGTGTGCATCAGTTGTTGTGTTTTCCGGTAGAAAGCGCCCTTTTTGACGTAGTTATTACCGTAGTTCGTTTAGTATTTGATCTTGATTGATTGCTGGGATTCGATTGCATGAGACTCTTTTTTGGTGATGTATAATGCGAATGATGTACGTTCTACTACTAAACTCTCCGAGAGGATAAGCGACTGCATTTTGGTGTTAATTAACAAACAAACAAACACATACACGCTAAATCATCCCAAACCCCACTTACACACACATATACACAAAACGAAACACAAAAACCAACAAAGAAAATACACACAAACCCATCTTACCGCTCTGTTCTAACAAAAAAATATATCTGTATGGCTGCCGTAACTCTTGCGCTCTCTCACTAAAAAAAACAATTAAAGACCATAAAAAATACACAACAACTGTTACCTAAAAGTTCACCACACACTACACCACAAATCGCTTAATATTATTAAATTACATTTACATTATTTTTTGGTATAACATTTTTTGATTGTTTTATTTGTCGCGTCCCTATTTTTTGGTTCTTTTTCCTAATTGTTGTTGTTGTGCTTTCAGTTGCTCCATTCCTTTTGCATACGACACACAAAATAAACGGACTAAAATCTTATTTATATAATTTAATTATAACTTTGTAATCTACTTTTTGCCCACAGGTGGATCTCGCCAAGGATCTGAAGGAGAAGAATGCCGCGGCAGATGTTACAACACAGGAACAGCAACAGCCACTGCCCGTTACATGCGAATAATCCTACTCATAATTATTATATATAATATTACATATTATTAAAAACAAAACAACAACAAACAAAAGAACGCAACGTAAAAACAAACAATTACAAGATAAACGAGATATAAAAACAAACAAGAAAACGAAACAAAAAACAAGTAAAAATACATTTTTTAACATTTACATATTTTAAATAATTTTTGTACGAACTTCATATCCCTAATCCAAGATGATATACATAAAACACACGAGCAAAAGCAACACCCACACGCCACCACAACCACGACCACCACCACCATCCATCCATCCACGCAGCCCAGCCAATAGAGTTTTTATATTGGTGTAAGCTCTGAATTCCAGAGAGCGGTGGGAGTCCTCCTCCGTTCCCGTCACCCATCAAGCACAACACTGCATCCACCACACACTACAACACACATGCGCATTACATACCATTTCTCATATTGATGATCTTTGATAGAAACGAAACAAAAAAGAAAGAAATCAACAAATCATATATACGATGAACTGCTGATGAAAAACTGAGGAGAATTTTTTGAATAATTTCTACTATACATTTAACTGTAAGTTCGAAGAAATTTGTAAAGAATTTTTGGACGAAATATTGGATAAAATATATATTATAAAATATAAAAACCCAAAAAGCGTGTGCTTCACTCATAACCACCCATCCAGAGAGAGAGAAAGAGACGCCGCTGAAAGGAAACACAGTTTTTGAATGTTTTATAGTCCCGTCGATTCGAGTCCCATATTCTTCTTTAATACAAGTACAAAAAGTATAGTTTCTTTCTAAACAATATACACGATGTGTAACAGAGTGTTACAAGAAAAGTAATAATAACCATTTGTCCTGGAACCTTGGAGTAAGCGCTTATATATTATGTTCTAAGTACGTTCTTAATATTTCGTTATGGTTATAATTTAACGTAACTAAATGTTACTACAAACAACAAGCTACAAAGCTCCAACGAAAGCTTCAAAAGCGAAACAAAACGAAACTAAGAAGAAATGATCAAGAAAAGCAAATACTATATAATTGTGAGTCTTTTTGCAAAACTAAATAGAAAATCCTACCAAGTACACTAAATGTATTCAATAAATTAAAGCATTAATTTTACGCTGCGCAACGTAAAGAAATATAAGATGATGTGGTCAAAGAATTTGCCATCTAAAGGAAAAAAATTAAGTCGAATTTTAGGTGTGAAACCGAAATTGTTTCCAAATCAAAACCCAGAGGAGAGCCTCTTCTTCATCTGGCTGAAGAAGACTCTCTCAACATCTGACAAAAAAGCGTTGAGTATGCAACTGTTGCTGCTTCCTTCGATGATAATCGGGCACATTGCGGAGCATGAAGACGGCCGCGAAGAGGACGTAGAGCGACGAGAGCATGATCAGCACGGGAAACGAGAAAACGATGTGTGCCATCCGGACCTTGCGGTGCAGTGTCGGCGGTGTGTAGACATAGTCACCTGCAAGGATGAAAGGTGTATTTAGCTTATACATTCTACAATTTCTATTGGTATTTTGTAATGCCCAACTTTGGATTTCTGGTAACTCTTAGCGGGTGAGGCTTGTCCCCAAGGATGTGTAGATTTTGCTACTTTCTACTTCTGTACTTACCATTCCAACTCTTGTAGGCACACCTCTCCCCGTCGTAGTCGTTGATGCAGACGCAGGAGTGGAAGACTGTATTGTTGACCATCGGATGCTGGAAGCAGTGACCGCCGTTCAAGCAAAAGCTCAAGTTGTACGCCTCGCTGCAGGGCAGCATCTGAACTTCGGTTTCATTGATTCGGTTAGTTTCCTTGTCCTCTGGGCTGGGTGTTCTCAAGTCAAGCGGGTTGGACGAGCTCCGGTCAATGGAGGAGTCTACCATTTCGTCTGTAGGGACAGTTGTGGACATTGTCACAGCCTCAGAGGAAGTCAGTACCCTGCTGCGGAGTGTCAACCAGGTTGCAGTACTGGATCCGAAGATATCTGCTTCCTGTGCAAGATCCCCGGTCTCAGACACCTCCTCAACTGGCTCTGCATACAGTTTGTCTTTGTCTGAATCCAGATTAGGATCCGATTCTGTATCCGCAATCTGATGCAACTCTTCGTCCGCGTCCTGGCCCGAGGCCTCCAGCTGATGGCGCTGCAGCTCCAACTGGTTGAGCATCTCAACCGCTGTCTCCTCGATCTTCTGCTGCAGCTCGTGCGCATGCTCATGCATGTGATAATCGTGCTGATGCTGCACAATTTTCAGCGTGTGCTCACGAAGGAGTAAGATCCGGCTCGAACAACAATCTGTAGATAAAGGACAATAGATGAGGATAGATAGATGGGTTATAAGAAAAATATTTAAGTTATTTAATTCAAAACAGCTCTAGCTAGATGAATACGTCTGGGATTGGTTTTGTAGAATAAGCTACTGGAGATGATTCTTATAAACATTTCCGAAAATATAATAGCCTTAAATCGGTTTCAGTTTTAAACAACACTGGCAACACTGGCTGTAGCGCCAGGTGGAATTATTGATATTGGAATGCGAATGAGAGGAATACTTGCAGTGTTGCCATTTCAGCGTTTTACCAGATAGATCTGTCCTTTTTTATATAGCCTAAGGAATGTTGAACTTCTATTCTTTTTGAGGCAATTTTTTGTAACGATAAATCTATAAAAAACATATATATATATAACTATATTTATCATTATTAGATCTAGTTCTTCAACAAATTTGCTCTGATCAAATATGTACAGAACCATGCACTAACGCAGTGGTGCACTGATGATGACTTTATAGTCAGACTTTAAAATTTCCTTTGATACAATTATATAAAAATTAAAAAAGATTATGGTTTTGCCTTAAAAATGTTCATCAATTTTTCTATCCACTTTTTTTTTTTTTACATATTTTTCGCCTTTTTTTGCCCCATCTGTCCCCTTTTTGTAGCCATTAGTTGTCAACACTGAGTATGGGCTTACCTGTGACGGCGACAATTGTTGAGAGCACGAAAATTACTTTAAGTATGTAAATAAATGGGATTTGCATCATTGGAAAACGCTGGCTAGCGCCGCGTTCCGAAATGAGGGGGCGGACCAGACCGATGGCCCACCGCCGGCGGGGGGAATTTGAGTCAATAAAGAGATTGGATCTAAGGATCGAGCGGCGTGATGGCCGCAAATGCAATTTGGCGTCGCAAAAGAAGCAGAAACATTATATTATACACTTGCATCTCCTCAGGGGGCCAGCGCTTGTGGCTTTTACTGCAAAATAAAAATAGAACATTTTTAGCGCCTCACATTTTCTGTCACACGATTTTCACGCACACAACACAGACTCGCTAAGGCGGAGGAGAATAAAATCACAAAATTGGTGATCCAAGAGCTTAATATAGACAGGGAGGGGGGCAACGTACTGGAGCGGCACTGTTGCCTGGGAAAGGCTCCGGCATTCTAGGTACTAAACAACTAGGACTCGTGAGTCATCCTATGTCTGGCCAAATTTAATTAGTTAACTTTAGCGAGCAGCAAGCGCGGGAAGCGGGCTCTTCTCTGCCTTGCTTTGCTTTGTGCCTATCAAAGAGGTCTTGTTGCGCGCACGTCGGAATAGAGACTGGGGAAAGCGGAAAGCCAGAGAAACAGATGGCCATGAATGAAATCGAACAACGGTGAGCGGGGCGGCGAAGAGAGTCGACCCCAAAAGAGACGAGCAAATGCCTTGGAGAGGAGAGGATCTGCAGAGAGTGTCCGTACTTATTTTGCCTACGATTAACATCAACCGTTATGATTGATTCACTCGGAATCCTCTCTACTTTAGTAACATGTTGCTGCATACTTTCAGGGTGAAAAATACGATGAGTTCGATTGTCAATGAACAAGAATAACAGTAAACTAATGAATGAAGAGCTAGATTCCGATTATTCTACTTTACTAACGCAAGCAATCAGCGGACTCTCCGCTTCTAATAAACGTATTCTACAATGTAAGGAGTCAGCGAATTCATAGTTTAATTATAAAAATTAGTTAATTTATTGCTTATGCTGTATGCTTGCGAACTAGAACAAGAGACTATTTAGATATCGACTAATATCCCAGCAGAATTTGAACTAATATGCGTAATCGTACGTACAATTAAATTAATTAAGGCTATGGCATCCGTGGATTAGGTTTCCGGCTCCATGGAATCGACACCCAAGTGAGTATTGCCCAAAAAGTCCAGCTCAGTGCACTGACCGATGGCCCGGCCGATGTCGTGAGGCTGCAGGCAGAGAGCAGCATTGGCCGCCGGCGGCGGAAGCTTTTCCATCGTATCCTGCTGCAGCTTGACGGCCACCGAGCGGCGAACTAATCTATCCACAAATGTGCGCAGCACGTGAGCCAGCAGGGTGAGGGCCACGGGCTGAGAGACGCCGGGCAAAGACTCCTCCGGCTCCAGGGTGATGTTGATGTCCTTGCACATGACTTGAACCAGTTGCGTTGCCGAATCCAGATGTTCTGGCGGGGGCAGGCAAAGCAGGGTTCGGTTATTCACGTCTTGTAGGGATCTATTCGTCCAATTGACTCCTCTGGAGTTTGCTTGTGAGTGAAGCCTGTCAACGCCCAAAACATCGATGAATTCCTGATCCCGCATCTTCTGATCGTGCCCCTTCAGGAGTTGCCTTTGTTTGTCCATCCAAGCGTTCAAGCGATTGCCGGTACTAAGACTGCAGTAGGCCGAGAGTTGCGGCTGAGGCTTCTCCTTGAGCTGCTCCTGCACCCGCTGAGCTAACTGTTCCTCATCTCCCAGCTTCCGACTTTGCCCCTTTTCCCCGCTGGACGTTAGCATTTTGAGTGGTGGCGTGTAACCATGGATGCGGGCGAATCCCACGATCTCCCGCAAGCTCCAGTAGTGTTCCCTGCCACTTGCATCCAGCTGCTGCAGCTTGAGGTGCTGCGTGAGGTAGCGACGTAGTAGGCGAGCTCGTAGGTACTCATAACACCTTTGCTTTAGAGCAGTCTGCTTCTGAAATGCTTCCAGAGAGGAGCAGGTAAATGGATACTCCTCCTCCGCCTTCTGATTGATCCGAGTGAGCGTCAGTCGACGCAGCAGGAACTCGACGGCACTTCGCATGCTCTTAAACTGTACTCCCACAAAGGTCTGCTCCAATCGGCGAGGTCGAGATTGTAAAGGAGTGGCCGAAACTGACGTTGTGACGTTGTGGAGGAATATTGGCTTTTCATCCATGTCGCTCGAGCTCATGTTCGCATAACCGTGATCGTGCTGGATGCACTGCAGAAGATGCCATCGCATCGCCGGCGGCTTGAGGAGACTCAGTTGGGGCTTTAGTAGCGATTGCTGCTTCGCAGTTTGCTTTAGCTTTCGCTGCTGAGGATCGATGATGTACAGCTTACCGGCCTTCTGAAACACAACGTTCTTCTTTCTTTGGTGATGGCCATTACGCACAGGCTTAATGGGAGGCCTATCTGATGGGGGCTCCTGCCACCGTCTTTGGGGTGAAGCTTCTTGCCTTTGCTCTTGGCGTTGTTCATCTGGTAAAGTTTCCTGCATCTGAGTTCTACCATTTACCGGCAGAAAGACGACTGAAGGCCGGGATGCACTCACTGGAGTTGCATTCAGTCGAAGCTGAGCCCTGGGCGGGGTAGGTGGCTGCTGCTTTCTGGGACTGTAGCTGAGCTTTAGGGGCTCCGAAACCAGGACTGTGGGTTCAATTTGCTCGATGTCGCCGGTCAGCTCGATTTTGTTGATGCCCGCAAACAGATTGTCATCCAGCTCTTCCTTATTTTGAGTGATCGATATGGTGCGCGGCTTACAGGACTCTAAGAGCGGTACTGGTTCTGGAAGTGCTGCTAATCCAGGAGGAACATGGAAAGTTGGCGCAGGTTTTTCAGTTTTATGATTCGTCAACGCCTGTTCTGCCTTTAGCCAGATCTCCACTGTGGTCTCCGCTCCCATTGTGTGCAAGCCAGACATGGTCTTGTCGAGTATAACAGTGTGCATCAGCTGCACAGGCTTTTGCTGCAAGGCTTCCTGAAAGAAAAGCTGGATGCGCATTGGAAACTCGCCCCAGCCGTGTCGAGTCAGTTGAAACGGTGGACTGTGCACGTCCACAATGTCGTTAGGCCGATAAGAATGATGCAGTTGGAAGCGCACCTAAAAAAGTAAGCAAGAAAGGGTTAAGCTCTAAGCTTTAAAGCTCTTAGAATGGATACTCACCTTCTTAATGTATGTGTCCAGGGGTTGAGGAAGATCTTTGCCTTGTACATAGACCAACCACTTGTAGATCATAGCCTGGCCATCGCCGGAGTTCTCCCGTAAGCCTTCGCCAATGTATTTTGATGTGTTGCCCACAACAAAGTTGAACTTATTCTTGTTGTTCAGCCGCGAGACATTTAGCTCCAATTGCCTCTCATACGCCTGACGACTGGTACACGGCTGCTCGTCCTCCTGCTTCAAAGTAACGGGTGCTGCTTCCGGCTTCTGCTGGTCGGGCGCCTCCTTGGAGTGATCGGTGACGATGCCCTGATCCCTTATCTTCTGCTGACGCCGCCTCTCTGCCCGGCGATGTGCCGGATTCCGTAGTCTGATCGTTTGTTTCGCCAGCGTGGCTGCCGTGCGCTCTGGTAGGTGATTCTGAATGGGAATCGGGCGCTTGCCCACAATCTTTTTGATGGCCGGATGCAGCGGCAACTGCGGCACGGAGCCTTCGTCCGCGAACAGACTGTCGCCGCGCACCTTGGCCACGTCGACGGCGGTGAGGGGAACCTGTTGCTTGTGGTAGTACTCGCTGACCACCAGGTAGCGTAGCCTGTCCAAGAGTTGGCGGGCTTGGAGCAGCCGCCGGTCGATCTCGGTCAGCTGCTCAACCTTTTGAGTGATTTCGCGCTGGAATTCCAGACGCACCAGCTCGCAGATGCGACGCAGCGCCTCGGCGGAAGGCGCCTGCCTCCTATTATCCTGCGTCTCCTGCTCCACCGTGAGTCGCTCTGATTCCTCGGCCGCGGTGGGTTCATCCTGCTGCTGGCCAGGTGGCTCTGTCTGGTGATAGTCCGGATCATGGTATTCGCTGTGTCTGCGCTTCTTTGACGGCGGCGTCGCCTGTGGCTGCTGGTCCATGTGCGTGGTCGCGGGCACACGCACCGGTCGCGTATCACGTGAGTTCGAAGGAAAACAGCTTTAAGTTATGCCAGAACAGCTCCCTGCACATTTAAGCCGCGGTTTTGGCAGTTATTTACCAAAAAATGTGTAAACAATTGATGCGAACGAGGAGGCGCAAAGCAAACGGAATTGACTGCCGGCGTTGCCAGACCTATTATGCGTGCACGCGGCCGCAAGCCAACACTGGCCGTCCAGCTGATTGGTTTAAGCGGGAAGAGCCGACGCTCCCCACAGAAGTTCCAGCTACACACACCGGATAAAAACCGCATCACCATGGTCGAGCGCATCGAGGATCTGAATCTGCCAAATACCGTGATAGCGCGCCTCATCAAGGAGTCCCTGCCGGACTCCGCCAACGTGAGCAAGGAGGCGCGAGCGGCGATCGCCCGGGCCGCCTCCGTGTTCGCTATCTTCGTGACATCCTCGTCCACGGCGCTGGCTCACAAACAGAACCACAAGACCATCACCGCCAAGGACATTCTGCAGACTCTCGCCGAGCTGGACTTTGAGAGTTTTGTACCGTCGCTCACCCAGGATCTCGAGGCGTATCGCAAGATGGTTAAGGACAAGAAGGAGAGCAAGGCCAACAAGAAAGATGCGAGCGCCAACGAAAATGCCAACGCCAGCGCCAGCGCCACAGATGCCGTCGTCGAAGAGGCGAATGAGTGAGTGATGGCAATTATTCAAGCCATTGTACTGCTGTAAAGCTACCTATTTAATATTAAGCAAAACAAATAGACCTAGATTTAAATAAGCATAAAACATAAAACATGTTCTCATTACTTTCACCAATTATTTGTTATTGGATTCATATGAATAATTTATTCATCAGGATCTTAGCAATGTAGTTTTTCTACTTAAATAAAGAAACGTTTTATAGAAAGTATTATTATAAAGCCTAAGTATATTGCTGAAAATGGGATGGAGCGATATGTAATATGCAATTAATTTTGTAAAATCTAAAAACATATTTAATATTTTTTACAATTTAACAACACACCTAAAGAAAGTTCAGTACCGTGTGTTTTTATTTTCTTTTATAAACAAGCCTAGGTTTACTAATATTTATATATCCCACATTAAGCACTTATTTTTACAGTCTTTGTTAATTTAATTTAATTTAAATTTTAATTGCGTTTTAATGGTAATATTATCCACATCGTTTGAGGATCAATTTTATTACATCCATATCAATCCACAAATACATCAATAAACAAAAATTTTAATAATTAAATATCCTTATGCAATTCCTTAATATCTTAAAGCCAAACTAAAAAATATATATGAACTTCAAATTAAAGTCGAATCGGAACGGTGATAAGTGAACACGGAGGGGGCTTTATATTTGTAATTTATTTCGTAAATAAGATACTAATTCGAGTAAAACAAAGAACGTGTTAAGAATTGAATTTACTGTATTATTTTGAGTTTGGGCAAGAGTTTATTAAGTTTTGATTAATCGAATATAATTTAAAATATCCATAACTTGGCCAAGTCAGCCTTTATTTCAAATCGGAAATCCTTTCTCTGTTAGATTTTAGTTGGTTTAATAATCTGCATACCGACTTTAAAAATAAAAGAATAGAAAATTTAATTCAATTCGGTAAAAAAATGTTAATTCAATATATTCAACATTTTGTTATTAAATAATTAAGATTTTAGCGGCGATTCCGAATATAAACGGCATTTGGCTGTCATTTCATTTTTGGCCAAATTATGCTCTTCAGAAGGCATTAAATGCGGATTTTTGGGTCCTTAAGTCGGCATTTTTATATCCTAATTTTTGGTCAAATCATTTTTAAGGCAATAATTTATTATTAAATAATTAAGATTTTAGCGGCGATTCCGAATATAAACGGCATTTGGCTGTCATTCCATTTTTTACCAAATTATGCTCTTCAGAAGACATCAAATGATTATTTTTAAATAATCCGCATTAAATGCGGATTTTTGGGTCCTTAAATCTGCATTTTTATATCATAATTTTTGGTCAAATCATTTTTAAGGCATAAATTTATTATTAAATAATTAAGATTTTAGCGGCGATTTCGAATATAAACGGCATTTGGCTGTCATTCCATTTTTGGCCAAATTATGCTCTTCAGAAGACATCAAATGCGGATTTTTGGGTCTTTAAATCGGCATTTTTATATCCTAATTTTTGGTCAAATCATTTTTAAGGCAATAATTTATTATTAAATAATTAAGATTTTAGCGGCGATTCCGAATATAAACGGCATTTGGCTGTCATTCCATTTTTGGCCAAATTATGCTCTTCAGAAGGCATTAAATGCGGATTTTTGGGTCCTTAAGTCGGCATTTTTATATCCTAATTTTTGGTCAAATCATTTTTAAGGCAATAATTTATTATTAAATAATTAAGATTTTAGCGGCGATTCC